>PVJX010003679.1:0-22852 GCA_004027295.1 Dolichotis patagonum | reverse complement strand
AAACACAGAATTCTTTATTTCTGAAAGTATAGAAATCACATTGAAGATACCTGGTAGAATATATGCTCTAACTCCATTAGTGAACATGAAATTCAGAATGGTTTTATTCATTCGTTGTTTCTTAAGTATGTATTACATGTTTGTATTGTGCTAGATGCTAGGGTACAAATCAACTAAGACATGGGATACCTTTATAAACCGATATAGAATAAGACATGTGCATAAAATAGAAAAGGATAGATTTTATGGTGGCAGAAAAAGACCTCTGCATCTCAAATGTTACATACACTAAATGTCTACATTGTGCCAGCTGCAGTCTGCTGCATGTCGTCTATACTCCGAGCTTTAGATTTACAAAGCGGCCTTCATTTGCAATGTTACCAGCCAGGTAGCACAGGAACAAAGGAGTAGGGCCAATCACATGCTGGCTGGTCAAACCATTATCCTAGGCATTGTCATCATCCTATCCATCAGGTTCCTCCTTACTTTACAGCAGTTCTTAATGCAGCTGTCTTACCCTTACTGGATATTAGAGTCTTTGAAACTTCTGAAAATTTAAAGGATGAAAGTGGTAATTTTTATCTAGTTACCACAAAAATTTAGTTATTGCTGCCGAGATTGATGTGTGTCTCACTTTCTGCAGGCAAGGTCATTGGAATCAAAGATCCTAATCCCTACTATGGGATCAGTCCCTTCCTGGGTGACAGCAGAAGCACAGGTTCCTGGAGGAAACCATGGTAATTGTGAGGATCAAATGAAGCTGGGAAGCTGGACTTGTGTTAGCTTTGTTCCTTCTCTGAACTTTTTTTTTTTTTTTTTTGTATTTTCCCTCCTTAGTCTTTCAGTTGCTTCTGAATTTGGATTTTTTACTTTGGGGACTTTAAAATCTGTGGGACCTAGATCCAATCTCTATATTTGGGCTACTTTCTGTTCCAATGAACAGAAAGTCATTGGAACTGGCCTTAATAAGAAATAAAAGAGACCTGTTTTGGGGGATTTTTCAGAGAACTCAAAGGCAGGGATGCATCTGAACACCTGGAAAGAGGGGAAACCAGAGCCTCAAATGCTATTAGGTTTTTCTCGTTGATATTCACTTCTCTTCTTTTTGTGCCCATTTTCCATTTTCTACAGATTAGTTACCTTTTTTGTCTGGTACACAAATAGAAAAGCATGGCCCTAGAAGCTCTGGGGTATACATGTTACCAACATAGTCACCTAGAGGAAGACAGGGTAAACTCGTAATCATAGTAAGTCCCAGGGAAACAATTCATGAGATCATTCTGGGATAAGGGTTCATTCAGTCTAGCTAGCAGTTAAATTGCATGGTTGTTTTGCCATAACAGTGGGGAATGTAGGAGAATAGTGTCCAGAAGAGAATGGTAAAGTACTTTTTTTGGGGGGGGGCCTGAGCTGTCAACTTAAGAAATACTGGTGTACTTTCCATGAAACGTCTTTTAGAGCCTAAACTGCAATGAAGAGCAGAGTTCATAGTTTTGGTTTCAAATGGGAACTGGAAATATATGTGGCAAGACAAATTACAAACATTCTGCTGAATGACAATGTTGTCAAGAAATACATATAGTAAATCAGAAAGCTTTTTTAAAAATTTTATATAAAGAGAAAAAAAGTAAAACAGAAAAAAGGGTAGAAATAATACAGAATTTCAAAAAAACATTAAGAAATCACTACTTGATAAATTACATATTGTCTTCTTAGAAATAGTTGTTCATGTTACAAAATTCAGGCACACAAAGTGAACAAACAGTGAGGCTGTAAACAGTTCTGTTCAACGATCCAACAAAAACTTGGTAATATGGTTATCAATCCCACACACTTAAACATACATGCTATTATATCCTTTAGTGCATTTTCTTTTCCTCCTTTTGCTTTTCAAGTACGTTATCTGTTTAGTTATATCATGTTTCAGCTTGCTCAGTACCTTATTGATCTGTTTTGTTGTTGTTATTTCCTTTTCATAGTGTGCCGCCATTATCAGCCCAATGCTTTTCTACACTGTCCCTGTTCAAATTTGTTTTCATAGTGTGCCGCCATTATCAGTGTCTTCTTCATCCTGTGATTCACTTACCAGGGTGGCAGGCTGGGGTTGCTGGTTGGCTCAGCACCTTATATAATTCTGTTGTTTTGTTTTTGAGTTTCTTGTCATCCATGTCACATGGATCAGCTTTGATGGAGTTGGGAGTTTTTGGAGGTATTTTGTTACCTTATTTTCTCATGTTCTATTGTTTTATTTTATTTAATTTTCATTAACTTGGAGGTAGTAATATACAACAAAACACGATGAAATAAAGCCAATTGAGACAGTATAGTGAAATTGGCACAGAACATGACAGCAGGTCACCAGGACAACAATAATAGGCACCATTGTATATCTCATTATCTTCAAAATAGTTGTTCTTCTATTAGGTACAGCAAAATCAAAAGAAATACACAACATTATAGAACACATCAAAACAGAATATTGAATAGAGCAACACCATTAATCCAGACAAAGCAAAACAGCGATAAAAATATCTGGCTTCAGAGATAGTAGAAGGAGACTCCCCCCACTTGCTGTACCACATATGGTCACCTCCCAAGAGATACCCAGATCCCTGGATCCCGATTGTTAGCGGGGGTGGGGGAAGATATGGTATGTTTGACTCTAAGCCCACAGCAGGCTGGTTACTGGTTGGCTCAGCACCCTAAGTCCCAACATGGCGTGGATCTCAGGAAATGCTGTTACTTCTTGTTTCCCCATCCTGGAGTGGCCGAGGCTTGCCAGAGCACAGTCACTTACCAGGGCAGCAGGCTGGGGTTGCTGGTTGGCTCAGCACCTTAAGTTCCAACATGGCGTGGATCTCAGGAAATACTGTTACTTCTTCTAAATCAGAAAGCTTTATCAAGATAATTATTTATAGTAACATCAAAAGGAATAAAATACTTAGAAATAAATTTGACCAAGATGAAAGATCTGTAACCCTTAAACTATAAAACACTGATAAAAATGGAAGAATACATAAATAGATTATATATATCTTAAAATGTAAAAGAAATCTTGTCATTGTAATATCATGGGTGAACTTAGGGGACATTATGCTAAGTGAGATAAGACAAACAAATATAAATGATATACGATTTTTACCCAATGTCATTATTAGTGGTATATCTGAAAATTCATAAATTGAATATATTCATTTAATCAGGACCCAGATAAGGAAGAACATTTTAGATCAAAAAATCCCTTTTGCCTCTCTTATTGCCTCTCCTTGCTACTGCCTTCCAAGTAGCCATTATCTTGACTTCTAGCAGCATGATGACTTTGGAATGTTATTAGTATTCACACAATGAAGAGCTGAGACAAGGTGTTAGCCTCAGATGCAAAATTCAAGGAAGTCCCATGAACCAAACCAAATCAAACCAAACTAAACCCAAGTAGCAGAGTGTGGACATTCTAGATGTTCTACATCTGTGCCAAGTTTTAGTATCATTCTAAAAAATGTCTAGCTCCTCAGATTACCAGATAATATTTGTAGAAACTTCAAAGAAACTGTTGAGATTCTTGATATTGCAAGATACCAGTTGTTTGTCTCTTCATCAGCATCTGCCCATCTGCTTAGCCTATTGCCACAACTATCACTATTTCTCTGACAAATTTATTTGCTTAACTTCTACATTCCTATCCTAGTCCTAACCTTTTGTGGTTGTCATCTGAAATGGTAGTCATCACTTACTGTTCATTACTAATAACCCTCTGCTGTACCCCATGCTGCCACTCTCTGAAACAAAGCACTGAATAGATTGTCTCTAGCTCCTCAGTAAATGATCTAATTTTTGTCATTGCCATTCTCATATTAACAGAGTATGTACTTAAAAAATATACGTAGCATAGAAAATAAAAAGAGCAGATAAAGTAACAGTGTTTTAAGATTTCTTGCTAATTGTGATGGCTCAAAGCTATCTTAATACAAAAGTATAATATTAAATTCAGAATGATAGTATCCGTAAACATACATTTCAGGTAGGATGAGAATTTCAGAATTTTGAAGCTGACCACTTGACTGATATAACTAGTTACCTTGGTTACTTTTCTCTCATTGTTGAGACAAAATACTTGACAACCAAAGTGAAGGAAGGAAAGGGTTATTTAGCTTACAGTTTTGGGGGGTTTCAGTCCATACTCAGCTGGTTCCAAGGAAGGATGATTTGGCTGAGGGGCAGCTGTTCACAGTGGCAGCAAGCAGCAAGAATGAAAAGGGCAAAAGGAAAAAGCACATCCTTTCCTCCCTTATATCATATGCTGGCTCCCTGCCCCCTGGGAGAGCGCAGCACTCACACCACCAATCCCAGCACTGAACAATGAACCAATCACAAATGCTAGATTCAGCCACCTCCATGACTGCATGAGGCTTTGGGAAGAACATTTAGTCCATCTGCAAGAGTTGTCAAAGTCCTAAAAGTTTCAGCATTGCTGAAAAGTTTGAATCCCATGTCTTCTCCAAGATCTAAGGCAAACTCAGAGCTGTAAGTCCCCTGTAAAAATGAAAACAAACTTAAACACTTCCAACGTACAATGGTACAAGATAAACATTCCCATTCCAAAAGTTACAGACAGAAGGGTACAAAGGATTGAGACAAAAAGCAAGTCCAAAGTCCAGCAGGGCAAACTTTAAGTCTTGGAGTTCCACACTAAGCATCTGAAGCAATCTGGTTGTGAGCTTCAAAAGATTTGAGTGACTCCACCCACATGGCACTTCTAGCTGTAGCTCCCACGGCTTCTTTCTTGAGCTGGTTTTGCTCACTCCTTGCAGGTTTCCTTAGACAATCCATGCTCCTGGCTTTTCTAAACTTCTGAGTTCTCCATTGTACCTTTGGTTTCACATTCATAGCTTCACACACTGTCCTCTCAGGGGCACATTGCCTAGCCTCCCAGGCTTTCTGAAATCAAAGTGGAAGTCTTTTTAACCTCAGAACAAACATTCACTATGCACCTAAAACCAGTGCCACATGGATGCTGCCAAGGTCTGCTGCCAGCTGTAACAGTAGCCAGGCTTTCCTCTCCCTTGGCCATATGGGTCAAGTGCCTGGATTGCTGAGCACTCTGAACCTCATTGTGAGGAACAGACTCTCTATGCTGCTGCCATTCTGGAACCTGGTGCAGCCTCTACCACCACTTTGGAACATGACACTCTGCAGCTTTCTCCTCCAAGCAGAAGCTTTCAGACTGCAAAGGGTAGAGACCAGTAAGCCTCTTCTTGGGATGTCCACAGACCATCTTTTTCTTTTTTCTGCTCCTTTTCAGGAATCAAGATCTCAGCTCTGTCTTTACAGTCCACAGCTTTATGGCCAAAATCACATTTTAAATCACTCTGCTGGGCTCTTTGAATTTGATTCATAACGTAAATCTGGCAAAAAGGCCCCAACAATAGCCATATCACTGCCACAACAAGTGACTGTCTTGAAATTTCTTCTGCCAGATTAATCACTCCACTGCCCTTAATCTTAGTCTCAAGCAAACTCTCTGGAAACAAGAAAAATGCAGACAAACTTTCTGCCAAGCCATAACACACACATCTGGAGTCCCATAGCCAATGCAGTCCTTCTTCCTTGCAGAAACCTGGTCTTTACTGGCAGACTTTCTATCAGCCTTCTAGTCTTCTGAGCTCTGACTAGAATATCCTCTATGGAACAGCCTAAGCTGTCCCAGTGCCACTCTTTCAAGTGATATGCCCAAACCTTTCCAAATTCTTCCCACAAGCCATTCCCAAAGGCTTTTGAAATACATGGTCAGGAATAGTCACAGCAATAAACCCACTCCTCTGGTACCAAATTCTGTTTTGGCTACTTCTCTCTCATTTTTGAGACAAAATGCCTGACACCCAAAGTGAAGCAAGGAAAAATTTATTTAGCTTATAGTTTTTGGAGGTTTCAGTCCATATTCAGGTGGTTCCAAGGCAGGGTGATGTGGCTGAGGGACAGCTGTTCATGGTAGCCAGAATTGACAAGAATGAAAAGGGCAAAAGGGGAGGAAATCCTCCTTCCTCCCTCCCTTATGTCATATGCCAGCTCCTTGCCCCTGGGAAATACAGCACTCACACTGCCAATCCCAGCACTAAACAATGAACCACTCACAAGCACTGGACTCAGCTGCCTCCATCACTGTATGAGGATTTGAGGGGATATTTAAAGAACCCACAACACTAGTTCATTATTGTTTTTTCCTTATAATGTATCTGACAAAGAGCTTATCCCAGAGTAAAGTTGTCAGCTTCTTCATTTACTTTTTCACTTACATTTGTATCTTTTTTTTTAGACTTTTGCATTCTCTGACTTTTATTAGTATATCTTTGCAATACATAATCATTACATTCACCCTAGGGGATTGGTATGTAAAAACATATTTCAATTTCCTTTTCTTCTCTTTCCCCCCTTATTTTTCAGCATCAGATTTATTTATTTATAAAAACTTATAAAATTAATTATCATATATACAGATAGAAAACTAGACTAGTAGGTCAAATGACATAAAATATGTAATACAATTGTACTAAGTCAAAGTACACTTTTAGATGCACTGTCCAGAAGAAGTTAAATTATTATTTGCCAGTGACATGATTCTCTACTCAGAAGAACCCAAAAACTTCACCAAAAGACTCCTAGAATTAATACCCAAATTCAGCAGTACAGCGGGATACAAAGTCAACACTCAAAAATCAGTAGTGCTTTTGTACACCAATACTAAACTCACTGAGAGGGGAAATAAGGGAGACAGAACCCTTCAATAGCATCAAGAAATGAAATATTTAAGAATTAACCTAACCAAAGAAGTGAAAGACCTCTGTGATGAGAACTATATTACTCTGGAAAAAGGAGATTGAAGTAGATAACAGAAAATGGAAAGATATCCCCTGTTCCTAAATAGGCAGAACTTATATAGTCAAATGGCCATTTCAAAATATTAAGCAGCTATGAATATTCCAAAAATATTGTACATATATAATTCAATCCCCATCAAAGTACCAATAACATTCCTTACAGAACTGTAAAAAGCAACACTAAAATTCATATGGAACCAGAAGAGCTCTAGGACAGCAAAAACAGTTCTAGGCAACAAGGGCAAGGCAGGAGTCATTGCAATTCCAAACTTCAAGTTATGCTACAAAGCTACAGTGATAAAAACATCATGGTACTGGTGAAAAAACATATTCATGGATCAGTGAAGCACAATAGAATACACAGAATGGCACACTTAGTTATGTTATTATTGCAAAGAGGCCAAATCCTTTCACCAGTGGAAAGATAGCCTCTTTAACAAATAGTGTTGGGAAAACTGACTTTCCACATGCTGAAAGTTGAACCTAGACCCATATCTCTCACCATGTACTAAACTGAAATCAAAATGGATGATCTAAATATTAAAACAGGCTTAATCTTTTGGAAGACAAAATAGGTAAAACTCTTGAAGACATACATGTATAGGTAAAAACTTTATGAACAAAACCCCGGTTGCACAAGAAATAATATTAAGAATCAACAAATCAGATCAATGAGGAGACAGTCTACAGAATGGGAAAAATTTTGCCAGCTACTACTCAGACAAAGGGCTAACATCAGAATGTGGAAAGAACTAAAAAAAAAAAAAATCGACACCTCTAAATGTAAAGACCCAATCCAAAATGGGCATCTGAAATGAATAGACACTTCTTGGATGAAGAAATACAAATGATCAATAAATACATGAATAAATTTCAACATCTCTGGCCATTTGATAAATCCAAATTAAGAAAACACTGACATCTGATCTCACTCCAGAAAGAATGGCTACCATCAAGAAATCAACCAGTAACAAATGCTGGTGGGGCCACGAGGAGAAAGGAACCCAGCATCATTGTTAGTATCTTCAACATGAGGTTTCATTTCAGGATTTTTAAAATCTTTTTATTTATTTTGTGAGTTAATTAAATTATAATTACCTAACAGAGCCCATGTATCCCATTGTCTGAGAATGTACAACTGCACTGTTAGAAGGAAACGTGGGAAAAAATGCAACTTCCCATTCTCCCTTCAGGCTACCTCATATTTATACCTGACACATGAACCTCTCAGGATATTTTCCAGTGTCAACCTATCTTTAATTATTAGCAAAGCTTTGGCTCTAATTTTTAAAGGGAAGTACAAATAGTACGTCCCTAGTATTTTCCTCTTGCTCATCAGATATGGACTTAAACTTGCCCTAGGGTGTGTGAGTTTATTCTGGTGACTACTGGAATTTAGGACAAGGTCAGAGCAACTTCCTTTTCTATTCTTTTCAGCTTAAGGACATCACTAAGCATTGGAGAGGAAAATGAAAGGACCTAGAAAGAAGAGAAACAAACAAATCAAGACCATTTGATCTTCCAGTGGCAAAAATTTCACAAAACTTTGACTTTCCCTTTAAGAAAAATTCCTTACTGGTCCTATAATGGATTATACTTCCCTTTCCCATGGTTAAATAAATGTTTGGCTTCTATTTTGCGAAGACACTATGTTCCTACACTGGGTATTGTGATTGATGTCAGCTGTCCTCTCCCATTAGTTATGTGTGGGAGAGGAAGGAACCTGGCTTAGGAGTCATAAAATGTGGATTCTTATCTTTGATCTGCTGTTCATAGGCCAGATGTTTTTGGTCCTGATCACTTGGTATATTACCCTATTTCATTTTAGGCATGTGTGTGTGTGTGTACTGGGGATGGAACTCACAACCTTGTTCTTGCCAGGCAGGTGCTTATGCACTGAAGTACATCCCTGGCTCCTTATTTGAGTGTTTTGTCCTAATGAAGGAATGGAATATTTGCCTCTCTCTATTTCCCCAGACAGAGGTTTTCTGTTTTATAGTTTTTTTTTTAAAAAAACTCATTTTTATTGCACACCCTTTATGTACCAGGTCTATGTTCTGGCATAGCACTTACAATAGTGTATGACAATTTATCTCTTATGTATCTGTACAGAAGTGAGACTCAAGTACAGAGAGGTTTCATCTGTTTTTGAGTTGCAGGTATGCAATGTATGGTCCAGAGTAAGCTAGCATTCAGTAAATATTTAATAAAAGAATAAATGGGAAAGTGCAGTCACATAGCCACATTATTACAAAATATCCAAGGTAACGAATTTATAAGATTAAATTTTGCTTAGCTCACAGTTCCAAGATTCCTGTCCAAGATTGAGTTGTCTCATTGCTTTAGGCCTCTGGAGAGGGTTCAAATGGCAATGGCAGGAAGTGTATGGCAGAGCAAACTACTTGCCTCATAGGCTAGGAAGAAAAGCAAAAGAGGAAGATGGGTCCCACAATCCCCTTTGAGGGCATGCCCCGCCCTTAAGATAAGGACTTCCCACTAGCATCTACTTCCTAAATGTTCCATCATTTCTCAGTAGAGACACTCTGGGAGCAAGTTTTTAATACACAAAACTTTGAGGAACATTGAACATCCAAACTGCAGCAGGGAATCTACTACTGGTGTCCTGACCAACCTGCTGGGCATTTACCTGCCCACTTAGGCTGCTCCTGAAAACATTTTTGACTCAAATCTTTTTCTGGAAACAAGAAAAATCTGGCTTTGAAGACAAGGAAAGCTGAAGTGTCAGAGCTAATGGTCCCAAAACTGTCCTCCATTTGGTATGGATGAAGAATTGGTTGACAAAATCCCTATATCTTCAGCCTGTGGTTGGGATAAAGAGGACTCTGTCCTGTTTCTGAGTCTTTGTGGGTTGAGATCCGTGTCTCAATGGTAAACACATAATTTTATATCCTGAATTTACGTCCTTCTCCAATCCCTGCCTATGCTTTTTGGGATCAACTCTCAGATAAATGACATGCGCACAACTCCTTGCCTCATGGTTTGCTTCCTTAAAGGATTGCTGTGGTAAGAAAAATGAAAAACACATTTAAAAAGCCTTGAGGTCTCATTATGGAAGCAGTGTTCCTCTGGGGATGAGAAGAGTGTAGTGGGAGGAACGATGCACTCAGAGACATCTGGGTCCTAATCCCAAACCTGTGACAGTTCCCTTATATGGCCAAGGAACTTTGTGAGTGTGATTAAGGACCGTAAGATTGTGAGAACATCAAAATTGGTTATAAGTACTTTTCAAGAGACCTTATGAAAGGAAGGCAGAGAAGGAGGCAATGTGACCTCTGAAGCAAGGTATATACTGCTCACTTTGAAGGCAGAGGAGGTGCCAACCAAATAAAGAGTGCAGGAAATACAATTTTAGAGATTGGAAAAGATAAGAAAATGAATTATTCTCTAGGAACATTGACCTGTGAATGCCTCAGTTTTGACCCAGTAAAATGGACTTTGAACCTTCTGACTTCTGTTACTGTAAGAGAATAAATGTGTATTTAAAACCACTATTTATATGGCCATTTGTTGCTGCAGCTGCAAGAAACTAATATAAAGAAGGTTGTGCTTATTGCCTGTAACCCACTCCAACAGATATCAATGTGAGGCAAAGGGTTAGCAGCAATCCCACTGGGCTCCCAAATATCTGCTCACTATCTTGCTATCCTGAAATAAGGTACAAACCATTTGTGCTATCTTCACCTCCTTGGAGGCCATTCTTTCGCCACAGACTCATGAAGAATTTCCATTGTGTTTCAAGGACAACAGAAAGAAAGAGTCAGGATTTTTATGGGCCAATGGAAATAAATAAACAAGAACTAAAATGAAATCATAAATACACATTAAGAAAGCTGAGTCAAGGAACCCCAATGACCAGCCCCAGTTCCCTGCTGTTATTAAAATTAACTCTAGCAATTGATCATCCCTAGTCCTTCTCATGTGAAGACTCCTATCCCCAAAATAGCATTGGATCTTTGTTGTTTTTTATGTGTTTTCCATTCATCTGTAGCCCCAAGCCATCCGAAGATTCTATTAAATGTACTTGTATGACTCACCCCCTTTTTCCTTTAGGACTTACAATATACTGGGAAGTTCCACTTCATCCTCATTCAATGACCAAAGATGAACAATTTTAATACTTAAAATGTCAGGTGCTGTGGCACAAACCTGTAGTCCCAACTATTAGGATGCTGAGGTAGGAAGGTCACTTATGCCTATGGGTTTGAGACAAGCCTGGGCAACATAGTGAAATTTTGTCTCAAAATGAAAAGAAAAACAAAACAGTGCTTTTGAGGTAACCATTCTCCTCTAGGAACATTGAAATTTGAATAAAGGTTAATACTAAGGAATTATAAATTATTAATTATGATAGGTATTATCACTTAGCAAGAAAATACCCATAAGTTTTAGAACTTTGTGGCAGATAAGATGATGTAATAGAAAAGATTAGGAGAGTAAAAGAGAAAAGGAGAGAAATGGAAGAGAGAAAAAGAAGGAAAGGGGAAAAAGGACAAATGGATCCAGCATGTCAAAATCTTGGTAGTTTTTAAATTTTGGTGATGAATATATGGATACTCATTAAATTATTGTATGTGTTTGGAAGTACAAGATTTCTCAAAAATTAAGATTAATTAAATGATTAAAATTTTTTAAAGCAAAACTTTTGATAGGCAGTAGTTGCAGCTATTGGAGACATACGATCCAATAGGGAACTCTGCTTTTGAAAGATGAGTGAAGCTATTTAACCTTTCTGTTCTCAGTTTCTTTATAGTTAAAGTAAATAATACTTACTTTAAATGATTGTTGAGAAGAATCAACAAGATTAAATTTCTGAAGTACTTGGAATGATATCGGTCACAGACAAAGTGTATATTATCATTATTTTTAGTACACTTGTAGAGTGGTCCTCAACTAGGGGTACTTTTGACTATCTAAGAGAAGTTTGGGAAATCTAGAGACATTTCTGGTTTTCACAAGTGGGGTTGCTGCAGGCCTCAAGAGAGTAGAGGACAAGGGATGCTTGTGGTAATAAGACAGCCCCTGCAACAAAGGGTTAGCTGGACAAAAATGTCAATAGTGCTGAGGCATTAGTAGTATTCAGACATTTAAAAATATTAGAAAATTTAGATAAGCAAAATAAAAGTAACCATAATCCAAAATTTAACTATGCAGAAATTTTAAAAAAGCAAATGTTATCTTCTTAAAAATTAAGATGCATAATAAAGAAAATATGCCTTTCTCATTGCTTCCAGTGGTGATCTGTCCTCATTTCTTCCAAACTATCACAGTATAGGAAAAGTTATTCAAGTTTCTAGACTTCTGGAAATGTACTATTTAGTATTTGACTAAACTATTGGCTTTGATCGAAATGAAGTTGAATGAATCATGAGGAAATCATGTAAAGTCATTAAAGACCTAACCAGAAATCTTGATGGGAGCTTACCCTGACATGCATTTCGTGGGGGAAAATTTATGCAGGTTGTATCAAAAGTTATTCAGAAGCCCATATGGTCTGGCTCAGCAATTTTACTTTTAAGAGTTTATGCTAAAGATATAATCAGAAAAGTGTACAAAGTTGTTTGTATAGCCTTTAGGGAGGCAGTATCAGGAATTGAACCTATCAGGAATTGAACCTTCAGGTATTTCCAGTCCCTTTTTATTTTTACTTTGAGGCTGGTCTCACTAGGTTGCTAAATTGTCTGGGTTGGTCTCAAACTTGTTACCATACTGCCTCAGCTTCCCAAGTGCTGGGATTGCAGATGTGTGCCACCAATCCTGGCTGCTGTATTATTTTTACTTGTGAAAAATATGAAGGAACGAAGTTGGAAAGAATGAGAAATGTGGGTCGGTTGAACACATTTTAGTATACCCATGCAGTGAAATACCAGACCGACATTTAAAAAGTCAGTGTTTATGCAGTATGTACTTATGTAGAAAGATACACATACTGCATTCAACAAAAAATAACCACAGGAAATACTTGAAGGGCTAATGTGTTAACAAGTATCACACAAAGACTGGAGATGGAAAGAGGATCTAGAGAAGAAAGAGGAGGAGAGAGGCAGAAAGGAAGTAAAAATGATCAAGATATGGTATGCATATGTACCAATTCCTGAAAACAAATGTAACTATTATGTGTATCACAAACATATACTAATAAACATTTTTAATGTTACTGGCAAGCATTGCTGGTTTCAGATGGGACTCTGAAAGACAGTTCAGATGATGCACTTGTCATCTTCTGGCATCCTATGGAGAAAATGCCTGAGCCAGTGCACAGCAGGATACACCTGGGAACTATGCTCTAGCAGAAGGCTCTAGCAAAATGTTGCTGTCATTTTGTGGTCAATCAGTTGAGGGTTCTTTTGCACCATTCATGTAGAAATAATGAAGTAACAAAATACAGCTCTGCTAGCACCCCTAATGCCATTGATCAATACCAGTTAATGCTAGATGTCAACAGTTAACACTGCTGCCTCCTGGTATCTGCTGCTGCCAACCACTGCCAGTCTGTGCTGGGTGCCATTGAGGAGACTCTGCCAGATACTGGCCTTTGGACCTCTTCAGGGATAATAGCCCCTAGTTTTTATTGCCTTTTAAAAAAAAATCTAAGATAGACTTAAAGGGCTTTCTGAGCCCACACTCCCCCCAAAATAGATTATGTGCAGATTAACAGGATAGATGTGTTAATACACAAGAAAGCATTTTCAAAGATTAATTTGAGGAACATGAGTAAGTACTACTCATATAACAACTTCAGGCCTGTGATTGGTCCAAGTGTAGGTAGGCCTGTGATTGGGCTTAATGATTGGTCCAAGTGCAGGCCTATGATTGGTTCAAGTGTGTATAGGGCACTAGGATACCTGCAACTATTTCTAGTGAGTCACTGAGAGGGTAGAGTGATGTGAGTTTGATAGATGCACTGATTTTGGGAAAAATTATAGGGCTAATGCTGGTTATCTTAGGAGGGCTAGATCTATTCATTGTAGCTTATTGGGACTTGGGGAGTTTGGGGATGTTAATAATGGGCCTAGATTCCACCCTCCCTGGTCTTAGCCATCTTAGAGTGATTATCCACCTTCTGCAAAGAGATAGCACAAGCACCTGGAGTGCTGGGAGCAGGGGAGGCTCACCAAGCTACATACTTCCTGCTGGGATAGCCTGAGTAGCAGCTGTAAAGCAGCTCCATGAGTGACAGGAAGACTCTGAGGCATGAGGCAAGTTCTGGTGGGAAGAGAGTGTGGGGGGCAGGGAAAGAAGTGAGGGGGAGGGACATGACAACAGTTGGCCAAGTTGTGCCATCTCCAAAATGTGCAGGTCAGAAGGGGGGTAATAGACAGTGTGAGCATTCGTATGATTCTAAGATGGCCTAAGAACACTGCTCTTGTGTCTCAGTTTTTAATGGGCAAATTTAAGTAACCTTGACTCTAGGTAGCAGATACTGTACTTTGCATTCAGGTGTTAAGCAAGAGAGGTACTTAATGCTTTGAGGAGCACTATGAAATGCTTAGGGCAGTTGATTTAGTTCCAACCCCTGCTGCTACCAGGAGCATCAGTGAATCATCCTAGCTAGTCCACTGCCAGAACCCAGAAGGAGCCTTTGAGGGTCATCAGGCCTGCCTTCCCCTCTCACTTGTCTAAGCAGCTCACTTTTTTAGCCTCAAAATGAAACTTAAAATGAAAGGTTATATTAAATGATTTCTCAAGACCTTTGAGATCTAAGGATTTTATAATTCTAATGTCTTACTGTCAGTGGCAATTTCTGTTGTTACAAATTCCCTTTAAACTTCCCTGGGGTTCCATTGTCTGTAGCAATGAGACTCACTTGCTGTAACTTCATCAGACTGCTGAGGAAGCCATCTTAGCATTAGGCACGTTGCCTTGTTTCTCCTTCTCTTTTTCTTCCTAGGTTTTCCCTCTGCCTCTTAGGAGGCTTAATGTGGCTTCATTAACTCAGGTCAGTCAAGTGCTTTTGAGAGTAGAAAAGTAAAGTCAATATTTTGCTATGAATAATAATAGTTCATTGGAAACATTATTAGAAGAAATTAGTCTTGCTGCTGTGACACTTGAGCATATTAGTTCTAACACATAACATCTGCTGCTTGAAGGAAAACATGGCAGATGGAACTCAACTAAATTGCCTGAGTCTTTTGCATGAGGACTGGAGGACATGCTTAAGTTGAGTGGGGATTGTGGGAAGTGAAGTTCCTTACAGGTATAAACCAAAAGTGTTTTTGGAGAGACTTACTCTAGTCAGAAGAGGAGGGAGTTTCTGTGAACCCTTCTCTAATTTCTCATCTTGGGGAAATGTTTGATGGTACAAGGTGGAAAAAGTCACTCAGGTCCCTTAGGGTGAGGTAGTTTAGTTGTCTCGGGCTCTAGTGCTTCGAAGACCATCCAGGTGGTAAAGAACTCTGGGAAGAAAGACTTCAATGAGCTTGAAACTTAATACAAACTTCAAACATTGGCAATCTGGATGCATTTCTTTTCAATGCAATATTACCAATGAATTCATACTGCACATAGAAGAGGAAAAGGAAGAAAAACATACATCTGTGCACATTGTTTTATCTGTATCCAGACTTGTTCCAAAACAGACTTCTTTCTCATAAAATCTTACTCTGAGTGGAACAGCTGATGGACCATGAGGAAGTGGTGATGGAAGCCCACCAAGGGCAATTCACTTTCTCTTTCTCTGTAGTGCTAGTAAGGCAAAGGCTGCTTCCCTGTGTGGCTGCTGTGCTCCTGGCATACGGAAAGGAGTATTGTGTTTAAAGTCAGTGTGAGCATTCGTATGATTCTAAGATGACCTAAGAAGTATTTTTCCCATTATAAGAAGGTCCAGGAATTGGTCCTCAAGGTTTCCAAGGTGCCTCCACACCAGTGCCCAGTCTTTATGCCTGGTTGCTTTGGTAATACTAATTTGCAGCACATTAGGGTTTTTCTCACTATTTTCATTCTATACTCTGTAGTGTTTGCAATTTACATATATTCCCATCAGCTCAAAAGATTTTAGAGTTTGACTTTCAGTGGTGGGTACTGTGGAGGAAAATAGTAATGGGCTGTATCTTGAAGTGTAAGCCCTGCATGATAGGTTTAATGAAGCCCCTCTTTCCACTGTATTATTTCAAGTACATAAAGAGAGGAGACTTCAGAAACAGCTGATGCTTCAACAACTCTTTTGCTATTCAGATACTTTAGCCTTGGGTGGGTTATTGAACCTCAGATAATCTTTTCCTTTTGTATCTGTAAAAGGAGGATGACAGTTTTTACTTTCCAGGATTAGAAATGATATGAAACAGTCATGATGGCCAAATCCCTGCGGAGAGCGCTGGCCTGAGGTAGGCTTCTGCTGTGTGTGGGTTCCTCACCTGTGCTGGCAGTGATAACTGCTATAGTTTATTGAGTGCTGTTGTTGTGCTGGACACTATGCTAAGTAATTTTCACATATTATTTCATTTAATTCTCATAGTAATCTTCTATGATAGCACTCTTATGTTCCCAGTTTGGACACAAAGAAACTAAGGTGTAGAGAGTTTGGGTAACTTTCACAATGTCATGTAGCAGGCTGCACACAAAGTTCTGAATTATTAGGAGCTCTTAAGAGCTCTTATTTGGTGTTAGGTTCCTTCTCCTCCTCCTCTATAACTTTCCATAGGATTTGGGGTTAACTTTCTACGACTAAGATTTTAAACAAGAAGAGAAGAGACATTTGTAGATGATCTGCAGAAAAAGTCTACACAGCCAGGTTCTCAGAATCTTGTGATTCAAAGTAGAGAGGCTGCAAGACACTTCAATTCATCACTCTTTGTCCTTTCTGCCTCTTTTGTTTCTGACTGACAGTTCCATTTGAGCACCAAATTGAGGGCTTGGCAACTCTATTCATGTCTGAGAACTAATTCAAGTGGTTCTGATTTAATTTTTATCAGAGTCTATTCTGAAAAGGCTGGGATACCCTGTGCTCCAGAAATTAACTTCTGGTAACCACAATGACAGGAACCAGAGTAACAAAGTGAAGCCAGTCAGGAAGAGTGTGGTACCCCAAAAACTAGACAACGTCCAAAAAGGGGGTTGAAAACAGCGCTTTTTATTTTAGGGGGCACCAGCGACACAGACGCAGATGAATCTGCAGAACTGTGCAATTAGGTTACATTGGTAAGGGGTTTATAAAGGAAAAAAACACAAAGTATGAGTGTGGGGGGGAAAGGGTGTAGGAGCTCTGTTTGTTCTTTTATTAGGTTTTTAGGACAAACCTTAACAGAGGCAGCTGGATTTACAGGAAATTATAATTGGTGATGAGCCGATAACAGGAAACTTTACAACTCGTGGTTAATTTATGGGTATAACTTTAAAGCCTGGCAGTGGGTCAATTCCTGGAAATTTATAGAGTACAGAGGTCATGGCTGCACAGGATAGGGAGTCTGACCAGGCATCTGGAATTTTAGGAGGAACAAAGGTTGGAATCTAGGACAATAGCAACGGCACATACAGAACAGAATGACGATGCTCAGGTTAGAGTACAACAAGAGTACAGGGGTTAAAGAAATCTGTCAAAGAACCCACATGTCAAATCGCTTAAACAATATTTACAGTGTGCTGGGCTGTGATTCTTGTTTTTGCTCCCACAGTTTTGATAATTCTAGAATAAACAATGATTATGTAGAAAATTTGAAAAGTATAGAAAAAATAAAAAGAACATTTACATCAATCATAGTTTTACTACCACTCTGAAACACAATTGTGATATGGATATTTATTTATTTCTAGCTTGTTTTTTTATTTTAAAGAGATTAAAAGAAAACAAAACAGTAGAAACTATATAGGATTTCAAAACAAGCTGATAGGAAATTAACAATAGTTACTATATTACATATTGTTATTTTCAAAATAGTTGCTCAGATTATAAGATGTGGGTATGCAAAACAGATCAAACAATATGAGCAATCACAGTTTCTTTCCCTGAATAGGATCAATAGTACAATTATTTTAGCTTATATATATATATATATATATATATATATATATATCCTTCTTTCTTTTCTCTTTCTCTCCATTCCAGTTTTTCTTTCCTTTTGTGCAGTTTCATTCCCTTTCACAATAACTATAGTATCTTTTGGATCTTAATTTTAAAATTTGATTAAAGAGAAAAAACCAAACAAAACAGAATAAAGGGTAGCAACAATACAGAATTCCAAGGAAAAAAGAAAAAGAACCAAAAAAAAAAACCACTAAGAAATCAGTACTTGAAAAATTACATACTGACATCTTGGAAATAGTTGCTCAAATTACAAAATTAAAACATGCAAAGTATACATTCAAACAGTGAGACTGTTAACAGTTCTGTTCTGCTCCATGATATGACAAAAGCTGCCATATGGCCATCCATCTTAAACACTCAAACATACATGCAATTATATCAAAAGGGTAAAATTAAACACAACAAAAAAGAACAAAGCGGGTCACAAGAGAGCAATGTAAGAGACATAAATTTCAAAGGTAGGCAATCGGAGATATTCACTCTCTATCATATTGACTCTTGTTTTCTTCCAAATAGTTGTCCATATTGTCACATACAGGGAGTTCACATGAAACAACATAGTACAGAACTGATCTAAGCAGGACAAGGAGGGTGTTTCAGGTCTTCAAGACCAGACAATAGGGAAGCCAAGAATGGCTGTCATAGTGTCTCTCATTCTCCTCAAAACAGCTGTCCATATCTTCATGTGTGTTTAACTTAAACAAAACAAAGCAAGCCAAAATCACTTCGAACGAAGAATGATAGTATTGCTGGATTTCACATCACGACATTACAGAGTCAGCACTGGGTACTATAGTGTCTCTTTTTCTTCAAAACAGTTGTTAATTTCAACATGCATTATATAGTTGGTTCTTTTAAACTGTTTATAAGCTCTACACATGCATGAGTTTCTACATGTATATCTATCCTTTCTGTATTAGAGGGAAAAACAAAACAAAGCAAGACAAAACAAAACAATTCTTAGAAAAGCATGAAGCAAAAAGTCATATAAAACCACAATACAAGGTGATCTACAATGGTTACCATGATGTCTCAGTAGTATATAACAACATTAATAAAAACAAAGCATTGGAGATATTATAAGACTTCAAAAGCAGGCAATAATCAAACCAGAGTGGGCATCTTAGTGAATCTTGTCATCTTCAGTGTAGTTGCCTATACTCTTAGATTTGATGCTATCAATTATAACAGATTTGAATAAAATTAGTCAATACAAGATAGCACTCTAACAAACCAGATTCAAATAAGATCAGTCATAATAAGACAGTATAAGTTATACAGAGCTTCTGATTAAGTTGATAGGAAATTAAGGATGATTACCATAATATGTCCTCTTAGTTTGGGGATAGCTGACCTTGTCCTCAAGTCTAGTGTAAACAGACAAACTGGAACAGCATGTAATCCATCCAAGCAGAGTAATGAGAATAATGTAGATTTTAAATCTTGTTACCCCATTAACAATATCCTCTGCCTTTCTTTTTTAGACAGTTCCTCCCCTTTCACTCCCATAGGGTGCACTGCTTATTTTAGGTCCCACTGCCTCCTTATATAGAGCATCTCAATGGACCCTATTTCCCGATCTACTCTGCCTTTGTTTATCTCTGTTAGTATTTCAAGGCCCTCTATACTAGAGATTATAGCCAATCTTCTCTGCCTCATTTCTGCTATTCTATTTTTCTGCCATTGGTATTCTATTTTTCTTTTCCACTCTACTGTCTGCCCCATTCACTGAGTTCCTGCCACTGTTCTCTGCCACTGTTCCTGAAACGCTTGTATTCTTTTTCTCTCTTTCTAAAATGTCCTTTAGTATTTTTTGTAGGGTTGGATTGGTGGTCACAAATTCTCCCTGTTCCTTTTTGTCATGGAAGCATCTTGCTTCTTCATTAATTTCTAGAGAAAGCTTTGCAGGATACATCAATCTGGGCTGGAGATTCTTCTTCTTCAGGGCTTGAATTATTTCACTCAAAGCTCTTCCTGACTTGATGGTCTGTGTTGAGAGATCTGCCGTGATTTTGATGGGTTTTCCTTTATAGGTGATCTGTTTCTTTTCTCTGATGGCTTTTAATATTCTGTTCTTATATTGAATTTCTGGGATCTTGATTATTATGTGTCTAGGTGTAGCTCTGTTTTGGTTGTAGGTGGTTGGAGTTCTGTATGCTTCATACATCCGCATATCATTTCCTTTTTCTATGTTTGGGAAGTTTTCCTTAATAATTTCTGTGAATAGCCTTTGCAGTTCTTCTGTTTTGACTCCTGCTTCTTCATTCTCATGCTTTATTCTTAAGTTATAGATTCTTTTATTGTCCTCTAGCCTTTGTATTGTTACTGCCTGCTTCCTTGTTATTTTTAAGAGATCTTCCCTTTCATGATCACACATTGCAAGTCTGTGTTCAATTTTTGATAGTCTATCTTTGGTTTCTTTCAGGCAGTTTGGTTTTTGGTCATGAGGTTTCTGTCTACCCCTATATCTTCAAGATTTCTACCTACTTTGTCTTGCAGCAGATTTAGTGTTTCTATTTTAATATTTAGACCTTTGATCCCCTTTGATGTTAATTTAGTGCATGGTGATAGATATGGGCCTAGCTTTAGTTTTAGCATTTGGTATATGGAAAGCCAGTTTTTCCAGCACCATTTATTAAAAAGGCTATCTTCCAGTGAACATGTTTGACCCCTTTGTCAAAGATAAGGTAGCTAAGTGTATTTGTACTTGTGGCAGTAACTTCTAATCTATTCCATTGATATTCCGGTCCATTTTTTTTTTTTTTGCCAGTACCATGCTTATTTTATCACAGTAGGTTTTGTAGTATAATTTTAAGTCAGGACTGTGATGTCTCCTGCCTTGCTTTTGTTGCTCAGGATTGTCTTTGCTATTCTAGATCTCTTCTTGTTCCAGATGAATTTTAGGAATGATTTCTCTAGATTTTCAAGGCATGTTAATGATATTTTGATTAGAATTGCATCAAATCCAAAGTAATAATTCTGGGAGAATGGCCACTTTCACAATGTTTGTTCTTCCTATCCATGAACAAGGGATGTCTTTCCAATTTCTTTTTTTTTTAACCAACCTTTATATATTTATTCATACATTTGATAAAAATGTTATCATTAAGAGTGAAATCATTACAATAGTAGAACTAACTGTACATGATCAAATGACTATAAATGAGAATGGAGTGATCACAACTGCTGAGCACCTGTGCATACACTTGCACAGACACACGTGTGCACACACACCCAGTTATGAGCACAGGTTTCACGTTTGGACAAAACACAGGGACTCTCTCCAGGCTTCTTGATTTTAGATCAAAAGCTTTCAGGTTTTGTTCATTTAGTAAGATGCTGATTCTTGGTTTATTGTATGTAGCTTTCATCAGATTAACATTAAAGATAATCTCTTCTGATTTTCTGGAGGGTTTTTATCATGAATGAGGGTTGAACTTTATCAAAAGCTTTTTCTGCATCTATTGAGGTGATCATGTGATTCTTGTCCTTGGCTCTGTATTACATTTATTTGTTTGCATCTGTTGAACCATCCCTTATTCCTAGGATGAATCCCACTTGGACATGGTGTATAATCTTGATGATTTACTGCATTCTGTTTGGCAGTATTTTATTAAGGAGCTTTGTGTCTATGCTTATTAGGGAGATTAGCCTAGAGTTCTTTTTGGTTGGATTTTTCTTTGTTGGTATCAGGGTAAAATTTGCTTCCAGGAATGAGTTAGGGAGCACTGTTTCCCTTTCAATTCCTTTGAAGAGTTTGAGAAGTGTTGGCATTAAGTCTTCTCTAAATTTCTTGTAGAATTCAGCTGTGAATACATCAGAGCCTGAGCTTTTCTTTGTTGGTAAATTTCTAATTACATCTTCAATTTCATTAGCTTAAATAGAGTTATTTAGAAATTTTATATTTTCTTTATCAGCTTTGGCAATTCATATGTTTCTAGGAACCTGTCCATTTCTTCCATGTTATTCAACCTATGAGAGTAAAGATTTCCAAAGTGAGTACAGATGATCTTCTGTATTTCCACAGGGTCTGTAGTGATTTCACCATTTTTACTTCTTATTGCATGAATTTGAGTTTTTCTTTCCTTTTTTGACAAAGTTGACTAGGGTTTTATCAACTTTCTTTTTTCTTTCTTTTTCTTTTTTTTATTTAAAAGAGAATAAAACAAAAGGGGGCAATACAGAGCAGATCAGAACAGGACAACATAGGCAACACAGTACTTTACATTAAGTCAACTGGACATCAACAGTATCTAACACCATATCTCTTACTCTGCTATAGTTGAGCATAGTTTCAAACACAATAATATCAAACATAACACAATAGTATAAAGCCATGCATAGAGTGAAAGAATTCCAGGGCTTTCTGAACCGAATAACAGAAAATGATCAATGGGTACTATAATATCTCATTTTTGATAAAAAAGAAAAAAATTTGTTTGAACAATCACACATATTCAAATTCCAATAGACACAATGTGGTAGACAGAACCAATGGTAATAGAACAAAAAAAAAGCATGGTAGGACTTCTAAGAAGGATAATATTAAATCAGCAATAGCTGTCATAATGTTTTCTTCAAAACAGCTGTTCATATGATCACGTATGATATAGTCAATCAAAACAGGATAACACCATTCCAACTGATGATTTAAAACTTTGAAAGACTTCGAAGCTATGAGATGGGGCCTCATGCTTACCATAAAGTCTTATATACTCTTATCAAATCTCATATTAGGGAGACTATATGGTATTTACCCTTGTGAGTTTGGATTATTTCACTTAAGAGAATGGTCTCAAGTCGTGTCCATTTATTTATAAATATCTCGATGTGATCATTCTTTATAGCTGAGTAGTACTCCATTGTATAAAAATGCCACAACTTTTTTATCCATTCCTCAGTTGATGGGCACTTAGGTTGTTTCCAAGATCTGGCTATTACA
>PVJX010003678.1:0-105061 GCA_004027295.1 Dolichotis patagonum | reverse complement strand
ATCTTATGTATTCCACAGAATCTGTAGTAATTTCACCTTTTTCATTCCTTATTGCATGAATTTGAGTTTTTTCTTTCCTTTTTAAAATAAGATTGGCTAGGGGCTTATCAATTTTATTTATTCTTTCAAAGAACCAACTCTTTGATTCATTGATTCTTTGTATTGTTTTCTTAGTCTCTATTGCATTAATTTCTGCTCTGATCTTTATAATCTCCTCCCTTCTTTTGGCTTTGGGCTTGGCTTGCTCTTCTTTTTCTAGATGTTTGAGTTGTAGCATCATGTTGTTTTTTGTGCTCATTCTGTCTTCCTGATGTGGGAACTCAGTGCAATAAATTTTCCTCTAAGGACTGCTTTCATTGCATCCCACAAATTCCAGTAAGTTGTACTTGTATTTTTGTTTGCTTGTAGATATTGTTTAATTTCCTCTGTGACCCACTGATGGCTCAAGAGTGTATTATTCAATTTCCATGTGTTTGTGGGGGTTTTGCAGTTTCTTTTATCATTAATTTCTAGTTTCATGACACTATGATCCAATAACATGCATGGGATAATTTCGATTCTTTTGCATTTACTTAAATATGTTCGATGGGCTAGTATATGGTCTTTTTTAGAGAATGTCCCATGTACTACTGAGAAGAATGTATATTCTGATGTTGGATGGAACACGCTGTATACGTCCATCAAGTCCGCTTATTCACAGGTGTGATTCAGTTCTGTTATTTCTTTGCTGATTTTCTGTCTAGTTGATCTGTCCCTTTGTGTCAATGGCATGTTAAGGTCTCCTGTCATAATTTTGCTATTGCTTATTTGATTTTTCATTTTGGTTAATGCTTGCTTTATATAGCTGGGTGCTCTGGAATTTGGTGCATGTATATTTAAGATTGTTATCTCTTCCTCTTGAAGTTTTCCCCTAACTAGTACATAGTTGCCTTCTTTATCTCTTCAGATCATTCTTGATTTGAAGTTCACATTGTCCGCAAACAGAATAGCTACCCATGCTTTTTTTTTTTTTTTTTTTTGGTTTCCTATTGGGTGAAGTACTATTTTCCATCCCTTGACTTTCAGTCTATAAGTTTCCTTTTGGGTTAGATGGGTTTTTTGTAAAGACAGCACATGGTTGGATGTTGTTTCTTGATCCATTCTGCCAGTCTTTTTGTTTTGATTGGTGAATTGAGGCCATTTACATTAATGGTTACAACTGTTATATATTTGTTTATTGCTGACATGTTATCTTTCTCCTGTTGTATCTTTACCTTTCCATTCTGTTTAATTGTCTTCCTTGCTTAGTGTTTTTTTCCTATGTGTATCTAGAATGTCTTTCAGTATTCTTTGTAAGTTTGGTTTGGTGTTCATGAAGTTCTTCACCTGTTTTTCATCATGGAAGTATCTTATTTCTCCATCCATATTGAAGGACAGTTTTGCAGGGTACTTCAGTCTGGGTTGCAAGTTGCTTTCCTTTAGAATCTGAAATACCTCATTCCATGCTCTTCTTGACTTCATTGTTTGCGTTGAGAAGTCTGCTGTGATTCTGATAGGTTTTCCTTTATAGGTGATTTGTCTTTTCGCTCTATCAGCTTTTAGTATTCAGTTCTTATGGTGGATTTCTGGGATGGTGATTATTATATGTCTGGGTGAAGTTTTATTTTGGTTATGGCTATTTGGAGTTTATATGCTTCACTAGTCTCCATGTCAGTTTCCATTCTCATGTTTGGTAAATTTTCAGCTATTACTTCTGTAAATAGCCTCTTGATATCATTTGGGCTGTCACCTTCTTTTTCATGTATCCTTATTAATCTTATGTCGTTTTTCTTGGCATCATCTTGGAGCTGTTGAATTGATATTTCTTGATTCCTTGTTATTTTTAAAAGGTCTTTCCTTTCCTGTTCACTAGCTGCAATCTTATCTTCGAAGTCCGAAATTCTATCTTCACTTTCTTTGAGGCAGTTCTGGCAACTTTCAATAGAATGTTTGATTTCCTGTTTATCTCTTTGAATCTGCTTCAGGCATTCTGTTTGTGTCTTATAGTGTTCATTCAGGGATTCTATCTGTTTGCTTTGTTTCTCTAATTTTTTAGCTGTGTCTTCATTAGATGTATTCACTATTTCTTTCACTATTTTTATCATTTCTTCTTTTACCTGTAAAATTATTTCTGATTTGAGTTTCTCCATAGGTTCCCCGAGTTGCTTGTTTATTTCAGTTGGTATCATTTCAGTCATTTCAAGTGTATGGCTTCTATTTTCTTCTATGTACATGGCTCCTAGGCTTTCTTGGGATGGGCTGGAGATTTGAGATTGCCTTTTGGTCTTTTGTTTTGTCATTTTCCTATATATCCTTGCTTTGAGTGGTGTTCCAAAGCTTCCCCTGGATGTGTTGGGAATCACCCCTGCTCCCTCAGCTCCTGGGACTGAATGAATGTCACTGAGCTTGGCCCAGTCAGGCCTGCAGGATGTCCCAAGCCCAGTCCAGTGTTTCAGGGAGTTGGGCGGGAACTCAACCTCTGTGAACATTGGTCTCAGACTCTCCCAGGGCCAGCACCAGTGGGCTGAAAGTGCCCCTGCATGGTCCTGGCCTCCTGGACTGAAAGAAGGCTGCTGGGCATGGTGCACTGAGGCCCACAAAACCTCTGGGGCCCAGTCCATTGTCCTAGGGAGCTGGATGGGAAGTCACCATCTGGGAGCACTGGCCTCAAACTTTCCCTAGGCCAGCACTGGCACACTGGGACTCACCTTGTGGGGTCCTGACTCCCCCACAGGTTCTTGGCTCCCTGAATTGAAAGATGGAAGCTGGGCGTGGTGTATTAAGGCCTGTGAAACCTTCAGGGCCCAGTCTAGTGTCCTAGGGAGCTGGATGGGAACTCACCCGTTGGGAGCGCTGGTCTCAAACTCTCCCTGTGCCAGCGCCAGAGGGCTGAAAGTCCCCTTGCACTATCTAAGCCTCCCAGACTGAAAGAAGGCCGCTGGGTGTGGTGCACTGAGGCCCGCAAAACCTCTGGGGCCCAGTCCAATGTCCTAGGGAGCTGGGTAGGAACTCAACCACTGGGATTGAAGGTCTCAAACTCTCCCCAGGCCAGTGCTGGTGCACTGGGACTCACCTTGTGCGGTCCTGACACACACCCCCACCCCCCGCAGGTTCTTGGCTCCCCGCTGGGAGTGCTGGTTTCAAACTCTCCCCAGGCCAGCACCAGAGGGCTGAGAGTCCCCCTGTGTGGTGTCGGCATCCTGAACTGAAAGAAGGCTGCTGGGTTTGCTGCATTGAGGCCCATGAAACCTCTGGGACACAGTCCAGTGTCCTCGGGAGCTGGATAAGAATTCAACCGCTGGGAGCACAGGTCTCAAACTCTCCCCGGGCCAGCACTGGAGCACTGAGGCTTACCTTGCACAGTCCTGATTCCCCCAAAAGAAAATCTTGTTTCATGAAAAGAAATTCTTCCATTCGACTTGGCAGAATTCATCAGTGTTTTTCATTATTATACAAACTTCATAGGTCCTGCTTGAGAAATTCTTCCTCATCCCATGATTATACAATATTCCTATAATTTTTTCTAACAATTTGAAATTTTGTTTCTTTTTTATTTATGTATTGCAAAGGATTTGAATTGATATTTTTGTGTTTTTGAGTAGAACTACAATTTCATTTGTTGTCTTCTTAGAAATTGAATCTATTAGTCTCAGGACAAGTATAATAATTTAACTTTTACCCACTCATCTTCAGTTCCAGCTAGGTCATGAGCAAGTCTCATTACATTTAAAAATCTTTTTCTGAAATTCATTATCTATTTCTAAGTTTGCATTTCCTTTTCATATGTTAGACAGGTACTTGCCTAGTGTTTACAAGCAGCCCTCCTATAGAATGAGTAAGGACCCCTGCTCACACCATTTTGTTCGCCTAGGATTGTTTCCTAGTGACTTGATTTTGTTGAAAAAATTTAAAACTAGTAGAAAAAGCTTAACAAGAAAAATATCACACATTACATCTACTGATCAATTAAAAATGATATCTGTATACAATAAGTGTTCCTATTCATGACTACTGTGTATTTTAATTTAGGGGATCTTCTTCAATAGTGTCAGTAATGTTTCATGATTTTGTATATAAAGGTCTAACACATAGTATGTTATATTTATCCCCACATATATTACAGTGTTACTACTATTGTTATTTTTTTCAAACTGGTTTATACTGCTGTATAGAAATGCAGTTGATTTTTGTTCCTTCATTCTGTATTCATTGTTTTTCAAATTGCTTGTACTCCAAAAAATGCATAGATTGAGCTTCCATATATAACTTTATTATGTGTATATAATGAATATTATTTCTTTCTAGCTTTTGTTTCTGTTTATTCGTGTTCTGTGGTATTGATAGGAACCTCTGGACATGAATAGAAGTGGTCATAGAGGGCATTTTCATAATGTTCTTTTTTTTTTGAGTCAAGGTCTTGCTATACAGTTCAGGGTTCAGGCTGGCCTTGAATTCACTGTGTAGTCCAGGCTGGCCTCAAACTCATGACAATCAATGTGTGTGAGCCTCCCAAGTTTGGGATTACAGTCACAACCTACTGTGTCTGGCTTATACTATTCCAATTTTAAAGAAAATTTGTTAATTCTTCTACTTGGAGAGTAATATTTTATGAAAGTACATTGTCTTTTCTTGGGAAAACTTCTCTAGATATTGCTGTTGCTATATTAATATGTTGACAACTGGACTGCTGTATAACTCATTCATTTAAGTCATTCTAATTAAGTAATTATGATATCCAAAGCCGACTATGATTTATATGTGAGACTGCAACTAGTTTACTCTCTGTAAGAACACAATAAAACACAAAATAATAAATATAAAAGAAATCAAAAAGGTACAACCAAGGTTCAAAGTTTAGAGCAAAATCTGCCAACTGGAGACTACCAGGAAAATCTTTCTAACTATGATGACATTTAGAGTAACATTAAAGAATGTATAAGTTTGGGTTGTAAAAAACATGCTAGGTATAGGAACCCCATGCACAAGTTCTCCCTCTTACATGTATGCTTTGACTGAAGTTGAAATCCTCTTTCACAGATTTAAAATAGATAGATCCCCTCAGCCCTCAATCAAATTCAATATTATGCTGTAGTCAAATCCAATAGAGTGTTGTTACAGCCTTCTGTAGCCCCTACCACAAACATATGTACAGTAGGATAAGTCCTTTCAGTGATCTAAAGTATGAGTCTTCTGTTCATCACCTATCTTAATGATCAGAGTGCATCTAATATCAGTTAGCTGCCTTATACCCGCAGAAGACAATTCACCGCCTCCGAAAAGATTCAAAAGAATAAATGAAACATGTGAGGGCAATTGTCTAAGGATTCTCCGATTTTTAGCCGCAGTAGTATCTTTTTTTAAAAATATATATATACAAATTTGCAAAGTGATTGTTTTGAAGCAAGCAAATATTTGGGTGAATTAATCTTGTGAAATTTGTTAAAATTCTAATTACAATATTCAATAGTCTCCTTTCCGTATTGTTTCTAAACTCCTTGCTACAATAATTCATGTAGATTCTGTGCCCCTACACAATGACAGTGTTCAGAACTTTTAAGATGTAAAATAATGGGGAGAAAGTTTTAAAAACAAACAACAACCAAAAAATAAAAAACTTTATAGATAAGCAGAGCCATTCTCTCATCCTATTGCTCAATAGTAATTTAGTCCCTGGCTAATGTATTACTTATAATTTATTGCAAGTGTATTAAACCTCAGTAGCTCAGAAACCTAGTAGCTTATGGATGATCCTCTAATTAGTGGAATTAGAGGATGATACTATTTCCTTTGATTAATTGGCACATGTGGAGACTGGGTGCCCTCTGAGGCTTGTCATTTGCATATTAAGTTACCACATATCACTGTGCTGCAATTCGAAGGGCTGGGGGCTCCATCTACTCTTATGAAGGCAATGTCCTGTGGATCTAATTAATTTACTCTGTTGTTGCTGCTTTCCCTTTTCTACCTACTTTAGCACAATTTTCCAAAGAATAACCTAAAAGTTAAAAGATGAATAAACAACTTATGTATATGTAGCAATTTACCATCTACAAATTCCTTTCACGTATGTTATCTTGTTTAGCTCTCCCACTACCCTCGTGAGGACATAAAGTTCTATTCCCATTTTGCCAATAGATTGTGAGATTGATAGGCCTCTCGGTTTATAAGGTGGTAATTGATCAAGCTGGGATTCACACCTGTATCTCCTTACACCAAGGTCAGAGCTACTGCTACTGTGTCATGTTGATTCATTAGACTAGTCTCAAATGATATAATAAAAGACAAGAAGAAAACGTTACTCTTTCAATACTAGCTAAATACTGTACAAACAATGTTATATTCATCACTTTGGGGAAAAGACTAGGTTAAAGAGAATTAGTGGAGAGCTTTGTTTAGTACATAGAGGGAAAACAATGGTGTTCAGTGGGAGCAGTGTGCAGAATATACAAACTTTTGTAATTCTTGATCCTAGGATTTCAAGCAGACAGTCGATGACCACTTAATTCCAATTTTAATTTAAATGTCAGCTGTGTGGCTGAGCAAGCACATCATTAGGGTTTCTTTGGTGAGTTTTTGTGATTTTTTTTCAAAAACAAAGTAAACCATTCTGTTGGGCAAAATCTAATGCTTTTTGCTGAGTATTTGACAGAGTCTGGATACAAATAAGGGAGTTATTTTAGACAACAGGTGTTTCTAGTACCCAAAAGCTATGCAGTCATCTTCTAGGCACTTGTCACAAAGCATGTTATCTTTGCTGGATGTAAGCAAGAGAGTACTTTTGAAAGGATTTAATAAAGGTTCCGAAGGACTCTCTTAGTATAAATACCTATTATTGCTGTCAGTGTTATTTAAGCACAGCAGGAGGGAGGCATTTCAATAGAAATTCAGCTTCATTTTCCAGAAGCCCACCAGACCCAGAACCCCTGGAGTCTTTCAGCAATCGTTTGCATCTGGCTTCCAGGAAGGTAGTAGGGGAGAAAACTGAGCAGGGCCAGGTGATGCCATCCTTGCTAGCATGGGGTACTTATCACTGGGGAACTTGGGAGAACAGGGGGATTGTTTTTTGGTTTAGTTAATTGCTTCTCATTCTGGTGCTGTTTCCAGGGGCTGATGCCCCTTTTCCTTGAAAGTATGGGGCAGAAAGCTCAATTCACTCCCCCAGTGGTGACACACACTGCGGTTTTGCTTCATGCCAGACAGGTCTCAGAGGGGGAAAAAAATCACTTGTGCTTTTTGTGTGTGTTTCTCACTATGATTTTTAAAGGAACACCTAAGCCTAAAGCTGTACCCCATCCAGGGATCTACAAAGAAATAAGAATTGGCAGAATGTCCTCAGCTTTGTGCATAAGATAAAACTGTGTGAGGGTGGCCAGTTTGCTCAGATTCAGTGATTTGTCACTGGTCTCCCACTGCCTCTTCTCTCTTCAGGAGGCTGGAGAACACATCTGCATAGAAATGACAGTACAAGAAGATCTTGTGCAAAAACTCCGTTGCTTAATGGCCTATATCTAGCTTTTCTCCACTACTGCTCCTCTCTCAGCCTCTCCTGGCCCCTCTAAAATAGCATTTGCCTTGTGGTGATGGGGGCTCCCTTACCTTGTTAAGCGGCTGCTGCAAAAGAGACTTAGGGCTGATGGCAGGCAGGTTTCATGTGGCTTGCGCAGAGCAGTAGGGTTTGGCACGTGGGAGGCTGCTGGGGAGTTGCCACAGCAGCTCAGGCACATCAGCCCATTGAAGTCCTGTGCACTGACAGCTAATGGGGGCAAAGGGGTTTTGGTAGCCATTTGGTTTTGGATGTGCTGGCTAAAAAATACAAAAATGCTCCATGGGGAAAACGTTTAATGATTCTATTTGTTTGTCTTTCATTAACAGTTGATTTCAGGGTGTTTCGGAGGCATGATATTTTGGCAGGCATTATTTTGTCTGATAAATACCTGGATTGATAAGTCTCTACATTCTTTCCCTAGGTAGTAAATATGCCAGGCCCTCAGTGTAGCTGGAAAGAAATGTGGGCCATGTGCTAGAGATGTCACTGCAATTAGGGGAGAGGAGGAGAGTGTGGGAAGCACAGGGGAAAGGCTGGCTGAAGTACGTCAATTGAGAATGTGCAGCTGCTGATTTGGGAGGTGTCTAAGGGATTGCAAAATATGTCAGGAGCATTTTACTTACAGACAAGGAAGAGTCTCACTGAAATTCCAGGGAAATCTCAGGCTTCAGCTTCTTTCCATGTATTTGGATCAGAAGGAGAAGATGCATGTTCAAATTAAAATAAGATATGAAATCAGCAAGATTTGCTAAGGCTGCCACAACAAAGCACCATAGACTGGGCTGTTTACCTCCACAGTCCTGGAGGCAAAGTCTGATCTGATCCTTTTTGTGTGGCTTCTAAGTGGCCCATCCTCCTTGTACTTCCGTATTGTACCCCCTCGGTAGGCATCTGTGCCCAGACTTCCTCTTATGAGACTATCAGTCATATTGAAGCACAGGTCACTCATTTTAACTTAATTACAACTTGAAAGACCTTATTCTCTATATAGCCACATTCAGAAATACTGAGGATTAGAAATTCAAAATACGAACAGGGGAGGGCACAGTTCAGGCCTCAACGGTAATAAACACACATATTCCCTTTGTCATGGAGCATATTCAACCAGTCAGCATGACCCAGTCCCTTGGATTGCAACTGTCCTTCGACTGTCCCTCTCTTCGCTTTGTCACTAGAATATTTTGTACTCTCTGTCTACAAATAGTAGCATTATCATTATAAATCAATCCAACCTGATGAAATAGATCAAATGATGAAAGCAAATATAATCCTAATGGTAACATTATCACCTCAGCTACCTGCTAGTGAGCACTTACTACTGTCTGTCTAAATGCAAAGCACTGCCACGCATGCCTGAGTCAGGCCTCATCACATACCCACAAGAGTAGGTACAATTTCCCCCTTATCACCATAGATACGGAAACTAACACCCAGGAGGCTAAATCACTGGGTTACAGGGTGAGTTTAGAGCTACTTCCTGCCTCTGAACAAGTAATGCTCTGAACTACTACCTTTTGTGTATAAACCAGCCATTTCCTAAATCATGGTTTGAAAACTATGTTTTCGTTACAAAACCCTTTATTTCCCTAACCAAACTCTTATATTGAATCCCATTATATTGCACAAATATACAACATGTAAGTAGAGGACAGGGGCCGCAAACCCCGCCATTTCCTCTTCCTGTTCTACCCACCAATTTGAAAACCACAGCCCTAAATCTTTTCTTGCACTTTCACACTCTGTGCTTCAGAAACATCGAACGCTGTCTCATCTGTTCATATTCCCTTCTCCTCATTACAAACTGTCTATTACTGTCTCTCTCACAACAAAGAATCTGGTGATAAAATTCACAACAAGTTGCCCAATACACTGCAGAAAGCCTTCCCACCAGTTACTAATGGTATCCAGTGATGATAGAAGAAATAACTTGGCCACATTAAGATCATGGAATATTATAGATTTCTGCTAAGGAAAACAGAAGTTTCAGGAAACAACTCCACATCTATGTCCACACCATGGGGTGTGAGTCTCTGAGGAAACAGAGGGAACTGGCAACCATTTGGCCCCTCCAGGTACAATGCAGGGTGGTCTACATGGGCCTCACTTGTTCCTCACCACAGCCTATGGAAAAGTCTCCACTTCTCCTGGCGTCACTTTTACCAGCTTCCCTTGGCAACAGAATGCCCAGAAACTGATCTCATTCAAGGAGAAAACTTGCATCATTTGGAGACAAAAATAAGAAAAGTGCTTAACGCTTCACTTGCTGAAATCTTGTGCAGAAACAGCTTTTGCAGCCACCCGTCTGCAGAAACGAATCCTGCCACAGAATATTATCTTCTCATCCTCTCTGCCATATGTTCAAACAATCTGTGTCCCACAGATTATATTAATACACTGAGTCAGAGGCAGTGGGGTTCGGTGGGCTAAGCAACAGTCTGGAAAATTGAGGGATGTGAGTTCTAATTCTGTCCTTGCCCCAGCTTGCTGGCTGACCTTCAGGGGAAGTTATACCACCTTCAGTCTGCCCTACTTTCTCCCTTGCTTATCTAGCATTTACAGTCTTTCAGCGAATTGAAGAGAAAAATACTAATGATATCAGAATACAATGTTACAAAGGCCTCTGAAACTTTTTTCTTTTCCCAACTAGTGCTTGAACCCAGGGAGCACTGAGCTACATCTTTCTCACTTCTAGTTTCATTTTGACAGGATGTGTTGCTATGCTGCTTAGGCTGGCCTCAAACTCACTGTTCTCCTGCCTTAGACTCCTAAGTAGCTGAGATTACAGATGTGCCTGACCATATGCAGCTACCTTGAAACTTTTAAATGCCCAGCATCAAAAATTACCAAAAAGCGCTAAGTGATCCTTACCCTCCAAGTCATTTGTAATGTAGTTGAAAATTTAAACATATTTAAAGTTGGCTAAAAATCAACGTCACGCTGGGGACATAGCCCGGTGACAGAGTGCTTGCCTTTCATGTGCAAAGCCCTGAATTCATTTCTCAAAAATTAAAAAAAATAATAAAATAAAATAAAAATAAATGAACATCATACCACTTACAGATAATCATTTTCCCCCTTAAAAGTTGAAGTTACATTGGTCTTTTATAATTATAAGAATACCAAAGGGTACTTTTCAGCTCCAGTCCTAATGTATTTATTTAACACCTCAAACTCTCTATCAAATGAATCTAAATGTATATGTACACATATATGTATATTTGCATTAATAAATGAATACATAATCATGCTTATTTCAAAAATATAATAGGCTAACAACTGGTTACTACTATATTCCTGGCAAAAGTTGATATATTCCTATCCTCTCCTGTTCATGTATCAGAGGAACACGTTTCTGTCACTTTACTCTTGGGAAACCTGAGCAGCATACACCTGGAAATGTTTGGGGAAATTCAGAGGTGACACAGGGAAGTAGAAAAACACCCTCCATAACAAGATGTTCTTTTGGCTACAATGAAAGTCTTACTATTTAGGAGGCACATTTTGAAAACTTTTCTGCATACAATGGTCATGTCTTTTTGAAAATGGCACAAAATGGTCTTGCGCATATTCCACAATGGCAAGGATGACACCATGACTTGGAAATGGAAGCAAGAGAATCATTACAGTCATTGAAATAATACTTCACAGGCATTTGAGGCTGGCATGGAAAATAAAATTCCTTAGCTTTTTTAATTGGTATAGGTCTTAACAGTGACATCATCCCTGGCATACTAAAGCAAGAAAACTGGTGGATTAGTTTTGCCATCTATTATCTCAGCTCCTTTTAAGTTTAGGTCCCCTCAAAGAAGAGAGTGCAAATAAAAAGATGAGACATAATTGTAATAATGCTTTGGGATGAATTTGAGGCAAGTATACAATTGACATGGTATTGCTTCAGAATATCAGGTTGGTCTATGGCCACAGAGGGCATATACAGGCTCCCTACAATACTGATTTTTCTTCACTAAAAGTATAGCTACTTTTGAGTAGTAGCGATAGCCCTGGGGCATGAGTGTAATATGTAAGGATCTCCAGCATCTATCATAAGTGCAGCTTCCTGATTGACTGATGTGCATTTCAACCATTTATGAGTAGTGTAGTTTTCAAATTAAAGTGCCAGGACCTCATACCTATCATAGGTAACTCTACGCCTTGCAAATCATTCTGTTAGGTTGACTTAAATTTCTACAAGATATCTACAAAAATGTGGAATAGCTTAATAGAGAGAAATTTAGAGATTTGAAGTATTACTTCTGATTATAACTGATTTCAGGGGTGAATTTTAAACTGAACTATTTGAAAGGCTAAACAAAAGTACATTTTCAAATTCTTTGTCAAATTGTCTCTTACATTCAAATTCTAGAAGGAGATCAGGTGTTATCATGCACACCAAAAATCCCAGCACTCAGGAAGCTGAGGCAGGAGAATCTCCTTGAATTTGAGATAAACCTGGATTACACAGGGAGTTTAAGGCCAGCCTGAGCTACATAGTGAGACCCTGTCACAAAAAAAAGAAAAAGAAACAAATAAAAAAAAAGCTGAAAAATATTGGAAAGACTGCTTCTTCAGGAATCCTTTAAGGGGAAATTAGGACTGAAAAGATAAGAACCTTAAACCTAAAAATAGAGTTACAGAAATTATGTGTGCACATTAAGGTCCCAATCCTCTGACTTTAGATAGCCCAGTGCCTTGCCAAGTTTCTGCCTTCTAGTCAGATTATAAATATGGACTAATAATGGAAGAGGCCATGAACTCCCCTGAAATTTATAGTATCCACAGTGATTTTTAAGGCAAAGAGGTAGATCCTGGTAATCTATATTTGAACAAGATCACACTCACATGAGCCTGTGAGATTAAGCGGTTTGGTGCTTTGGGTTTTTGTGGTGCTAGGTAATTGAATCTGGTTGCTAGGCAAGCACTCCACAACTGAGTTACATACCCAGGACTCTACAAAAATTTTGAAAAAAAAATGTTGCTGGCCTAATGATAACCAGGGGACCATTCACAGGCCTTCCCAACTCTCTCTGGCCCAGATGTTTATGTGAAGCAGACACTGGCTTTCTCAGGATAAGTATCATTCACTGTGAAGATTTGTGTTGGCAATAACTTCTAAGGCCCATGAGCGACTTGCTCTGGTAAGTGGCATAGTGCAGCTTCCAAATAAATGACAACTAGAAGAGTTTCTTCCACTGTTACAAATAAAAAGTACCTGACTATGACTTTGCCTTCCATCTAAGTTAGATAGTATTTCCTCCAGAAGTTTTTTATCTGATGACACATACATACATACATACATACATTCACAAAGCTACCTGCTGGATAGTTGCACCTTTTTCTATTGAGAGTTAGTAAAGTGGCTTTTTTTTTTAACATAATCTTGCAAAGTTGCCAAGATGTGGCCCAGACTTACACTTTTCCTTCCTTAGGGCCTCTACAGTGGCAGGAGTTAAAGCTATACACAATCACACTAATGAAAGTGATGACTTTAACAGGGTTAAAGGTAACATGGTTAAAGGTAATTGTCTCTTACATTCATCTGTAAATTCCTTGAAAGCAACTACTATGCCAAATATGTTTATGATTGTTACCCTTGCACTTGATGCAATTCATGTGTATAGTGGGTGCTTAATAAATTTTTGAGAATAAATTAATGAAATTTGAAATTAGTACTATTTTTGTAAGATGTGAGTGTGGTTTGCTGAGATACTTTGGAAAAGAGACTATAAAGACTAAACCAGAAGTGTAGATAGAACAAGACTTAAATTTAGAAAGACAAGAATAAAAATCTGATTCAGAAGGATTGGGCTTGAGAACAAGGTTAACGGCTAGGTCACAAGATACAGCATCAGAAACATGATTAAACAAAAGGTGGAAGGATAAGACCAAAATCAAGCACAGAAGGCCTGGCACAAGTTGTCAGGACAAAGTGGACCCATGGGGTCAGAAGTCTACACAAATCAATCTGGTAACAGGATTTAGTACATTGGCAAGGAAATAATTATAGCGTTATTTTAAAAGGCAGACCAGTATCTTCCTCTTTGATCAAAGACTATTTTAAAGGTAGCATCTAACAAATACTGAGTTCTGCAAAGAGGACACCCTTTTTTTGCCAGGCATCTTGAAATCATGTTTGCTTAAAAACACATTGCCTTCTCATTCTATTCTATATTTGGCCCCTGTCCTGAAAGGACTTGGCTTTAGTACAAATGAGTGCTGTGTCTCAGTGTTGCAGCTCATGTGTCCAAAGCAAATGTACAGGCCCTTGCATCTTACCAGTACTCTTTCTCATTCCATTTGTCATGCCTCACTTATCTTCTCTAGCCTCCTACTGAAGAAGTCTCCACACATTTAGAACCTGAGTTCTCATGTTTCCCATGGTAGTATCCTATACTTTGTCAAAGTGAGCAAGCTGATTGGCTGTGTCCCACAGGCATGATCTCATAGAGTTAAATGCAATGGGCACTGTCCTTCAGGAAACTGCACACCCAAAATGAGTTCTCCACAGTGGAACTATGTTCCCAGCCTCATATCCTGGCAACCCAAATGAATGCCAGAAATGGATGGGGGAAAGTGGTAGACATACCAAATGGGAAGGTTTAGAAAATAAACTAAGGAAAAAGAAATATCATCAAATATCTTATGGATATAGCATGCCAGCTGGGAACCAGAGAGAGGGATTGGGAGGTGAAGCACAAAATAAACAATTGAGAAAGTAAATGAACAGATATTCTTAGATTTCTATAAGTGTTATCACAGAAGTACAATAACTCGGGTGATACGAAGTGACATTTTAACTCAGAAGTTTGGGGATGGCCTTTCACAGGAGACACTTAGCACAGGACCTAAAAGGTAAGAAAAAACATCCAGAGAAAGAACTGGTGAAAGGTCATTACAGGTTAGGAATTAAGAGAAACAAAGGCATCAAAGCAGTAAAAAAAAAAAAAAAAATTAATAAAATAAAATACAGGATAATATGTTTAAACCACAGGAGGAGAAGGGAACCCTGTTACAAAACTCTTTGGAAAAGTAGATAAAGACCAGATTCTACAGATATTTTTAGGTCAAGGTAAAGAATTTTGCATTTTTCAAGGCCTTCTTGCTTTATTAGGATTCCTTATCATCTTACACTTTTAACCTCTGAATTTTCTCTAGGTCATGTTTACAGTAGCTCCTGGTTATCACCATTTTGCTCATTAGATCACTGACCTTAGTTCCTATTAGAATACTTTTGTTATATCTCAAACTGATTGTTTCTTTGCTTTTCAATATTTTTCTGTCATCTTACATACTTCGTTAATGGTTCACAAAAGAGACCAGGTTCTAAAAAACATTATCATAACTGGAAGAACAACAGAACATCTGGAAGAGGCATAGGAAAAACAAAGTAGAAATAAATTGGAAACCAAATGAATGAAATCTCTATTTAATAAAATCTTGTCTTTGGGATATGACTTGTTACTGATGAGAATGGGTGTATTTGGGAATTCACATCATTAAAAACTAGAAAACATGATTCAAAGAAATTACAATGCTCATACACTTGTGTGTCTAGTCCCAAGATTTTTTTTTTTTTGCATTGACGTGTTAGGATAAAATGAAGAATGTCTTTGGGTATTGCTCAAAATTCTTTCTTATACATATGAGGTATGATAAAAAAATATACTGTGGATGTTTAACTTTTAAAAGGTATATTTCCATAAAATACACATTATAATTAATTCCCCTCAAAATATATCCTTTCACTTTGCGCACTCTCGTCACATCCTTCTTGCCACTCTCTGAAGCAGTTCTGGAAGTCTTCTTTCATGAGTGTCTTTATAAAGTGTGGTCAAAAATACAGTTCATGCAGCTGCTGAGTGGTATCCAATGGAAAGGGGGCTTGCAAAAATATTACAGCATGTCTTTATTCACTTTATTCGTTGAATCTGGTACTATGTGAAGTCTGCCTCTTCCCCAAAGTCAAAATGAACATGAAAGGTCAAATTTTCTATTGCTTCAAGAAATCAGTCAAGAAATCAGTTCAATCAAAGATACACACAAAAGAGGGACTTCACATCAGAAACTGCTTTAGAGAGCAAGGATAAGTGTATTCCAATTGAGGCAGTATTTTGAGGGAGATAATGGTAATGTGCCTTTTTCTATCGTAAGTTTCCTAAAAACTTAAACATTACAGTTCATACCCTATTGATGTATATTCTCTCTTTTTACTCCTTAATTCTCTCCAAATAGGCAGTTCTGGGACAGACTTCTGAAAGCGCTCATACTATTAGCCAGCTACCTGCTTGGAGGTCCCTAAGTAGCTGCTATATGGGGGAAAAAAGGCACAGAACTGTAGCTCGTCATGTCACCTGAAGCTGCCTCTTTCCATGACCACCCCTCTCTTATTTTTCTACCAGTTCATTTTCAGGCCTTTGTTATACACCACTGCCAAACAGTCTATTTGAATTGAAGCCTGCATTAGATATGAGTTACATAGCAAGATTTTTAAAACTATTTTTGTAAACTTTTTTTTTTTTTTACTGAGATACAATGTACGTTTTGTAATGATTAAAAACTGGTGCATTTTGATGACTTTTTCCAGGGTGAATATGCTAGTATTCCCATGTCAAGAAATAAAATAGTACCAGAAATTCAAACACCTCCCCTGTGCTCAGTATTCTCTGGTTATTTCTCTCAGCCCCATACTATGAATCAACTAATGCTTATCTCCACGGCTTCATTCCTTTCTAGGTCTTCCCCCTCCTTCAGTGCCAGGTCTTGGCTCTTCTCTAATACATCCAAGGAATTGTGTAGATTTCTAATTTTTCTTTATTTTTAAAATATATTCTTTTAGTGTTATACATGTATGGTGTGTAATACTGTATTTTGATATTTATATGCTATGCAATAACTAAATCAAGATAATTAACATACTCATTACCTCATATACCTATTCATTACAGTAAGAAAAATTAAAGTCTAGTCTCAGGAATTTTTAAGCATATGACACATCATTATTAACTACAGTTAATGGTTGTACAATTTTTTAAAGTTAGTCCTATGACCTAACTGAAATTCTGTAATCTTTGGCCAATATTCCCCTAGTGGAGGAAGCCGCTGGTGACCATTGTTCTATTTCTTGCTTCTCCAAGTTCAACTTTTCTGTTATACCCCACATGTAGGTGAGTGTGTACAATAATGTGGTTTTCAAAAACTATTATTTTTCTCAGTAGGAAGGTTAATATACTACTATTCACTTTGTCATACTTAAAATGGGGAGTCATATAGCATATAGTTAATTTTTATATTGACTGTAATGCTATTTTCAGTCAAAATGTGTTAAACATACAAGCAGAGTTTTCAGGAGATGTTCCATTTCAGAGTTTGACATCAAAACAGCCTTTCCTTCAACTTCTTATTGTATGTTTTATAAAACTTTAGAAGTACATTAAAATTGTTTTAATGAAGAATTAAGTGAATTGAGCAGGTAATAAAGTCAAGATTCCAAAGCAAAATTTGCTGTTGATTATCTACCTATGAATAACAGAAGTGTTTGCTTGCACTAGTTCCTATGAGAACAAGGACTCAATTAAATTTAAAAAGCATTTTAAAAACTACTAAATACTGTATTTCTTAAAGCCAGTGCTTAAGTTCTCTTAAAGTTTACCATCACATTACAAGGGAAAAGTTGTTGGACTCTAGCACCAGAAAAATTGATGGCAAGATATTTCAAATGTCACTGGTTGTTCTGTTTGTGTCAACATGATGCAGTAAAGAATATTGTACTGGTGTGAAGGTGATCTGAATCACAGTTCAGTGGTTCTGAAATTTCAAAGTTATGTGACCTTTGGGTAATTTACTTTCTCCTGCCTCTCATTCCCCACCCCTTTATCATATCTGAAGCCTTGTAGAGTTCAGCAACTTATATCATAGCACTCAGTCCTCCATTTGAGAGACAGAGACCAATGAGCCCAAGCTTCAGTGGCAATACTTAATTTGAACTAGTCCTTAGTTTGAGCTCTGTGCCACATTAATCTTTGGAATGCATTCAGCAAATTATATTTCATAGATATTTATTGAGAAAACCCACCATATGGAAAATATTGATACAGCCTTTTAAGGATATATGTGAACCACAATTTGAAAGTGTATATTGAAAAGCCATGCATGTTATAAGGAAAGTGCTGTGTATACTCAAAAGTGGAATCCGTATCTGGTTAGAGTGGAGTGGAGAAGTGAAAAAGAAAAATTGGGTTAAGCTTCAAAGGGAAAATGCTATATAAGGTCAGCCTTTAGGCAATGTATAGACTTCTGATAAGCAGATGTTAGGAAGGAAACAAATGTATATAAGAAATCTATTCAAGTGGCAAAAATAATCTGAGCAAATGCACAGTGGAAAGGTAAGTGAATGGGTTCAGTACACTGGAGAGAGGCATCTTGCTTTGGAGATTAAAGAGCTTTGCTTGTAAAGTTAGTCTTGGGTTCAAATTCTAGCTCTACCATGTACAAGGTACGGGACCTTGAACAATATCTTAACTCTGGACCTTAAATTCTTTATTTCTAAAGTGGGGATAATACTAGGTAGCACAAAAAATTACTGCAATTGGTAACTGAAATACATTGCAAAGTAACTACTGCAGTCTTAAACATTTAGAATTGGCAGAACATAACACCCTGGGACCTCAATGACTTTCATATTCACCACTTTTTGTTTTTCTCAGGAGCAAAGAAAGAAACTATAGGAGAATGGAGTTAAAGGGAGATGAACACATAGGTGTAGGAATCCCATTTAAGGTTTTTGGACTGATAGTCACTCAAGGTTCAGTGTGAAACATGAAACTTAATTTCAAATATATCAAGTTATTGAGAACAATGCATGTATCTGAAGAGATTGTCTTTAATTGCCTAGGGTCGATACACTCTTACTTTCATTGAGAACTGATACCTCACCTTCAGCCCTTCATCTCAGCAGCACGAGCAAGGGCATTTCTCCCAATAAGAGTTTAGCACAGATTCTAAATGCCTCAGCCTGCAGCAGCAAGGGTCCCCAGAGGACCCCTGGTAGGAGTGGACAGCCAGACATTTATCCTTACCATCAACCATCATCCTCATTAAATACCATGGAAAAACTACATCAATAATTGTGTTTAATGTTACTCTGTAAATCTGTAGATTAGCTTATATATCCTTTTCTTAAGGAATCTTAGGTTTTGAGCCACCAGAACAACTACTGGGAATTTGTTCCTAAATAAGCCTGTTACAAGGAGATGTATTTTCCCTTTGGGAGAAAGACAAGTGGTTAGAAGACAGCTGGGAATTTCCCCAAAGACTTGTTTGAGGACTGGTTCACACATTCTTGGCAAAGTGGAATCTTCTAAGAGATACCCACAAACCCAGATCCTGCCAAGGGCTCTCTGGAGGCAGTGGTAAGGGCAGATGAAGAGCAGGAAGCTGTGAATCTCCATCTGTGCAGTTTAGTTCCAGCTTTAGCACAGACCTGAGAAGGTGAAATAGAATTTTGGGCAAGTGCCCACTCAAGTGAGAACAGCTTAATCAGAATATGTAGATGTCTGTTTGTTAAGGAAAGTATCTGCGGTAAGGGCTTAAGCAAGTAGGATCTGCAGCATTAAGATGAGACACAGCCAGGCATGTGCTCAGGGACTGACTTTAAGCACTAATGTCAATTTAACAGTAAGAGCAGAGCTGTAGGAAATCGGCTTCTAACCTATTTGGAGGAAGGACCCCTTGATTAAGAGAGGCTAAAGTTCATTTTGACTTTCCCATGAAAGAAAGAGGAACTGCCCGGTCACTAACTGCCAAGAGTAGTGATTCTAAAGGAGAAGTAGTTCCTATAAAGTATTCTGAAGTCAAAACCAAATCAAGGAAAGGTACAAACAGACCTGTATGCTAATTCTTAGCCTTGCCCAGTCTTCGCAGACTGTCATCCCAGTGTTAACACAGATCCAGGATTCCTACCGAACTAACTGACCTGTGCTCCACAGGTGGAATCTTCTTTTAGAGCTGTTCTTTCCTATCTTTCTCTGATACCAAAAGCTGCTCCCCCAGTAATCACTCACCATTCAAATCCCACTTGAACTGAATTTATCTCTGAAAACTTACTGTTGGAAAGATAAATTCTTCCAGCTTTTCTTAATTTATGTTGTTAAACATGCAATTCACTGAGTACTTTTGCATTGTGCATTGTGTTATTCTTACTTGAATCTTTGTTCTCTCTGAACTATGAACTTTATCTCTTAAGGCACTAATGTGAACCACTGTATACAGGCAGTCAGTTAAATACAGGCAGTATTTGCTAGCGTTATTCTATCTTCATCTTTAACATGAATTTAAACGTTCAAGATAGTTCTTCAGTTTCCCAAATCTGGTCTACAGATAACTTCCATGAAAATTGACTGCAAAGCTTTAAAAATACTAATTCTTAAACTTTACTACAGGCTTACTAAATCAAAAGATCTAAAATTGAGATCTGGAAATATACATTTTAACAAAGTTAATACATCAACATTTTTAGTATTAAATATGATAGAATTATCATGTTTGTGGGGGAAAAATGAAGCAAAACACAAACATGTAAATGGAAATATAAATTTTGTATGTATAAGAATGTGATATTTTCAAGCTGTTGCACACTCTTACAATACTTATTCTCAGGGCAGAAATGTGGTTCAGTAGTAGAGCACTTGCCTAGCATGTGTGAGCCCTGGGTTTGATCTCCACTGCTACTGAACCCAGGGCCTCACACATGCTAGGCAAATGTGAGAGATATGAGAAAAATAAATTCAAGTTGATTTTTTTATAGGTGCATATTCTCCACTTCACAAATATTTCTGTAACTCAGTATTTTTTGCTTACAGAGGATAAAGTGTCTCAGTCATAATGCTCTTATTTCATCTGATAACAAAGTCTTTACAAGCAAACACATTTTGGACCCTTTGAACACCAATAAAATTTCAGCTCTTGGTAATAAAATCTAGGTTTTTATATAGAGGAGAAAGTAATAACAACACAGTAAATGTTGGACAGTATATATGGTGAAAATAAAAAGAGACTCTAAATTCATTTGGAAAGACATTGATTTCTTTGTTTTCCTTTTTAACCTCTCATTTCATTTGTCTTTTTAAAGCATGTGTCTATTATTTTTCTTTTATCAATAGAATACTAATTCGCCTTTGTCAAATGTTCAACTCAGTACTAGAATTGATTGAACAAATTTCAAGTTATTATATAATAGGGAAATATAGCAAAATAATTTGTTTTACAATATTTAGTTAATAAAATTTGTATATATTTGAGGTATACTATATGATAATTTGATATATGGATGTATTGTGGAATCATTGTCAAAATCAAATTAAAATATTATCACCACCTGCACTGTACATTAGATTCTTAGAACTTGTTCATCTTATAGCTAATTGTTTGTACTCTTTGATCAACAATTCCTCATTTCTACCACTTGTATCCCCCTAAGTCAATGACTATATTCTGTTTCTATGAGTTAACTTAATATAGATTGCACATGTCAATAAGACTCTACAATTTTTATCTTTTTTTGTTTTGTTTGTAACCGGCTTCCTTGGCATATATTTTATCCAACTTGTCTCAAATAGTTCAATGTCCTTTCTCACGACTAAAATTCTATTGATATACATCATTCTCATTACTATCCATGTGTTGATAGATATTTTCTTTCCATATCTTAACTACTGTGAATAATATTGGAATGAACCTAGAGGCTCAGATACCTCATCGAGATAAGGATTTCATTTCCTTGGATATGTTCTGAAAAGTGGGATGGCTGGATAATATTGTAATTTTTCTTTAATTCTTTTGAGGAATCACTATACTGTATACATGGCTTATCATAATGGCTTATCCAACTGAGATTCTCACCAACAATGTACAAGAGTTTTCTTTTGTTCACACACTTTCTAACACTTATCCCATATAACTTGAATGATAGCATTATAACATGCCTAGGATAATTGGTCACTATGGTTTTGATTTGCACTTATTTGATGATTAATGACACTGAGTGTGTTTTCCTGTATCTCTGGTTTCTTTGCATATCTTTGGGAAAATATCTGTTCAGATCCATTGCCCATTTTTACACATTGTTATTTAGATTATTATTGCTATTCAAGTTGTAAGTTAAATGAATTTATCATATATTTTAGACACTAACTTGATCAAGTATATTATATTTTCTCATTCCATAAGTTGCCTTTATACTTCATTGATATTTGTTATTCTGATGTGTAGAAATTTTTCATAAAAATTGTAAAATTCATATGAACTCATGGAAGTTGAGAGTAGAGTAGTGGTAAGAAGAAACTGTGGAGAGTGGCAGGGAGAGAGGAATGGGGACACTTGGTCAATGGACCGTAAGTTGTAATCAGAAGAAAATCTCCCTGGTATAGTATTTCACAGTAGGGTGACCATAGTTACCAAGAATGAACTGTATATTTCAAAATCTAGAAACTATTTTTGAAAGTTTTTATCAAAAACAAATCATAAGTTTTTGAAGAAATATATATGTTTAACCTAGTTTAAACATCACACAATGTATACATATATCAAAACATCATGTTCTTTCAATGATATGCATAATTTTATACTTTTTCATAGCAGTTAAAAATAAATTTAATGTAAACATTTCATATGAAGCCACAGAATACCCTGAGCAGACAACATAACCTTGAGAGGAACAAAAGTAGAAGCATCACATCCCCTAACTTCAAATTATATCACAAAAATGAAAGAAGTCAAATAGCATGCTACTGACATAAAAATAGACGCATAGACTATTGTAACACACCAGAAAACCAAAAGTGTACTCACACTATGGTTATTCAAATTTTGACAAGGGCAACAAAAGTACACAATGGGGAAGGGAAAGTCTTCTCAGTGAATGATATTCACAAAATTAGATATCCACATGCAAAATATTGAAATTGGACTCTTGCCTTATGCCATACCCATAATGAATTCAAAATGAGTTAGATTTAAATGTAACCTCTGAAGCCATAAAATTCCTAAAATAAAACATAAGGAAATAGCTCTTTGACATTGGTTTTGGCAATGACTTTTGCATAGGCAACAAAAACAAAAATAAATAAGTAGGAATATATCATACAAAAATAGTTTTAAAATGAAAGAAAACATTGCCCTTCAGGAATCAATGGGATTTAGTAAAGGAGCATAATGCCATATGCTGAGATGATGTCAAGACCAATGTGTTCTTTCCTATTTTAGGTTATATATTTACCCTCACTTTGAATTTTATGTCCTCTCAAGATAGAAAAATAAGAATGAGACGTCACTGAAAACTTACATCTCAATGACAAATATGTTACAGTGTTTTGGGTAACAGATTTTTGTAGAACATGTCTAGTTCTACACAACAAACTAATTTTGTGATAGATATCAAGTCATTTTGTTACCTTTTAAACTTTTCAAATAGCTTTCCCTTTGTTTTCTCCCTAAACATCCCAAAATCTAGTTTCTGAAAGGCAATGAAGCAGAGAAATAAAAACTATCTAATTTGTGTTTGCATAATAATATTTATTGAATACTTGTTATTTTGGTGTTAGGGATCCAAAGAAAATTTGGTCATAGTACTGAAATGGGTTAATTTAATGACTCATAAAGAAGATATTACATAAGCAAAAAATACATTCCAGTTTGAATGAATATTTGTACAAATTGACATTTTTTAACCCTATATGACTGTAATTGTAAACCTACTAAAACTTACTTCATATTCTTTTATATTGACATGGTTACATTTAATAATATACATCTAGGTAATTAAATGTGTAACATTATGCATCTTCTTCTGTGTTTATGGATTAGATATGGGAACACTTTCTGACAACTTTTTGTAATTCACAATTCATGCTCTGAAAGACTAATCCAAGTAAAGGTAGAGTGGGTTGCTATTGTGTTTAGCCAAGATGATACCTCCATATATATGAGTTTAAACCCAGTTTATAGTTTCTCTAACACACCATCTCACTAAATACAATTCTTGACTTTTTTAAACAGTTTGAGCAATACTATACTCATCATAGAAAGAAATTCATACAAGGAATGTAATGAGAAATAGAAATGTTAGTTATTGGGAAAGTGAGTGAAATATATAAATCATAAAAAATATATATTCCAGAAATATTTCAGTTTTTCAAAGTATGCAGATGCATGTACGATTATCTCATCTCTTGATTTGGGCTCAAGTTAATTTTTGTGAGTATGGGTCCACTTATTAGTGTTCTGCATCACTTTTTTCTCATAAACTGTATCTATATAAATTACCTTAAATTTTTTGTTTTGCATTATTTTACAGTACAAGAAAACCTAAGACCTTTATAAACAAGTAAACTGAATGCAGTCTTTTTCTCTGTTTTTAATCATATTCATTCTTTTGCATTTCTGATGTCCACATTTAACAGTGTTACCTCAATAAAAATTTCCACAGGACTGAATAAGTTTAAATATATCAGCAGTCAACACTATATTAAATTTCTTAATTAAAATTAATAATACAACTGTGAAAAGAGGATTGGTAACAAATACAACCTGTCATAGTAGGCACACAAGTTTACTACGGAAGAAAGTTGTAGCCACAGCGTACTGGCCAAGACTGTTCAGATGCTCTGGACATTAGCAGAATAGTGTGTTCATTAGGACAGACTTCTTAAAGTTATGAGATCTACCACAGTATTTTAGAATGTACAAATAGCGCAAAACATTACATTTTTATACCATATTTTAATTTTAAACTGCAATTTATGTAAAATTCTACTGCATTGAGTATATTCTTTATTCATTATTCTTAAAATTCTAGAAGGTAACATGAGATACTACTACTATCAGTGATTTGGTAGGTAAAATGGCAGATGTTTGTCAAAAAAAATTTATAGACAAAGCAAAATAGTAGATTAGATAGATGTATGGATGAACAAACAATTAAGCAAATATATATTTTTAGCATAATACTTCATGATTTAAAAATTCTTAAAGATCAATATTATTTTAATGGCATACGCAATATACCATTATTGTATGAAAGTGTGACATGATGTGGTGAAAAGTTTGAGCTACATTAAGTATTAAATATAGCTGTGTACTTAACTAAATGAAAACTACTAGTAACTACAACTTTCTAAGTTCTGAAGTTACCCAGATCTAGTTTGAACATTTCCCCAAACACGATTCATGAGGTCAGAATTTCCCTCCATTTGGTGACCTTAGGGTGGCTTCCCTGCTGTATATTCTGTTGCAAATATGTCCAACATGCATAATGTAATCGCAATATTTTAGGAAGTTAACCCAATAATTTTTAATGAGTGAGTTTAAAAAAATGGAGAATGGGCATGACTTCTTCCCTCACTAAAAATTTGCCTTCAGGTTTCTAAAGACTAGTTTGGGGTGTGTGTGTGTGTGTGTGTGTGCATGTGTGTGTGTGTGTGTGTTTAGATTACTACTAGCATCACTTTCTATTTTTTATCTAAGCTGTAAAACATAGCTGTTTGTTTCTTGATCATGGGACTCAATCTGGAAAAGAAAATTTTTTCAAGTAATATTATTATAGTGATAATATTAAGTCATTGTCTCAAGAACATTTTTAAAAATTAGAATTTATAGATATAGATATAGATATAGATATAGATATAGATATAGATATAGATATATGACATCATTTAATGACCAACTGTAAGAGGAAGAATTCACTGTATAACATGCCAAGTATTAGGCGACAGATGCCAGTTCCTACTAAAATAAGAAACTCATATAGAAACAGATAATTAGTCCAAAGACTTATAGCTATTCTGTGGCCAAACCGGAACACTCTTCATGACACTCGATTCTTTCTTAATTTTCAGGGTGGGTTGAAAAGCAGTCAGGGGAAAATACACACCAAATTGTTAAAGGTGTGAAGTGTTCAAATGAAGATACATTGTGAGACTCAAATTTCTGAAGTTCCAGTAGTAGGATCCTAAATCCTTGGCCATATTAGTGGGGTTTTTTTTTTGCAATTTAAATATGATCTATAGAATCTTTTGTCAGCCCCACTCTCCAAACTCAAAGATCCAAATGAAATCTAGTTTCTTAGCCAACATGGCTACCAAGAAATATTGAATCTCTAGTAAATCTGAAATGATTTACACAGCAACACCCTAAAGAAAATGGTAGTTTACAAGAAAGTATGGATCTCTCAGACTTCTAGCTTAATTTTCCTGTTGAGGAAGACTTGGATGTGACTTATAGTGAGGGTTAAAGACCTTGCCTTGTGGGTGCTCGATAAATTTTAATTGAACTGAATTGAATGAGACCCAAGTTCAAGTCCATTTAATACCAACATAGTGAAAGTTTGGTCATATCACAAAGTCACAGATGACAGGATTGCTTGAAAAAGGTATCATAGCATGTGTAGTGGAAAAGAAATGGGAAGATTGACAGGATACCTCAAATTACATTCTGGGTTCTGAAAGAGTGCTATTTACAGCCAAGAAGTGTAATGACACCTTGCTAGCTTTTACAGATCCTAAAACATTTTGCAATTTCTCAGAATTGTCAGAATGACAAAAAAATCATTTTCTCTTCTTTTGCTACTCCCCCTAAGGCATATCCCCATCCTGCCACTCTAAGATGGGAATCTGTTCTTATGGAAAACACAATACGTGAAGAGTTATGTCTCAAAACTAGAAAGAAGCAAATAACAACTACCTAATCAACTCTCATAAGCTAGGACTTCTACAATCATTTCCCAAGGACAATGGAAAAGGTGATAACCTGATAGAGAACAGTACAGCCACCCTTTCATTTGCTGGGAGCAACTGGGAGTAAAGTACAGTACCCATACTTGCTCTACCATCCTTGAGCACAGCAAAGGTAAGGTTGCAGTGTGGCGTTGTCTGTGGTTCTTTCCACTTGACTTTCACCAGAGCTCCCTGTCCCATACCACAGTTTCAGAAAGCAGAGGAGCTGTCCCTGGACCTTCTGCTGCCTCCAAGTCATTCATCATCCTCGGAGTCATGTCTTGGAGTGAAATTTAAAACTGCTGAATTTAATGAGTTTTACTTTTGTTCCCTTCATCCCTCCCTTCTCTCCTTTCTCATTTTCCAAAGGGATACAGAAAGGAGCCTGGCAAGTGACTAGCAAGATGATTATGGGTTGGAAAGTCACTACTGGGTTCTTAATCAAAACACAATCTACAAAAATCCTTCTGTCCTAGAATACTATGTGACCAAATAAAATGTTGTGCTACCATGTCTTATTCATCAAATTACCTTACCTTTTTATTTTCTTTTGCAAAATAATACACAAAACATTTCATGAACTGTCATTCTTTCTTATTTTCTAATTTGGTAAATTTTTTCAGTTTGATATTGTCTATAACTTGCCCTTATTTACACATGAATAAGTCAGCATAGTTCTTAAACATTTTTCTTAAATCCTACGAGTCACATGCACACTTCCCCAAAATAGAGCTAAAGCAAGAATAGAAAGGCATATTTTCTAGCTACAATATGTTTATGAGATCTTCCCATCTGGAAAATTTGCTTTTAGAAAATGACATAGATAACAGGGAAGTCCATTAATATTCCCTGTGCTTCAAATCAAGACAGTGGCAAATCCAGAACCATTATCTACAGACAATTCTTCTATATATATAGAAGATACAAACAATCCAGGAAAAATATAAAACAGAATTTCCTGATTTAATGTCAAAAACATACTACTCTATCCCATAAAGAGGATAAACTTGAGTCATTTGTAGGAAAATGGGTGCACTTCGAGTCCCAAAGTTTAAATGAAATTTATCAGACACATAAACTTAAATATCACATCTTATGTGAGAAACCCAAAATGTAAATAAAGAGCAAGTTAAAATATAAATAATATGGAACAGGGAAATAGATCTTCTGAAAAAGAGAAAAAGATCAAGAGATAGAGGGGGGGAAAGAAGACAAATTAAGAATTAAGATGTGTTATGTACCAATTCACCATGATGAATGTAATCATTATGTGCTGAAAACATGAACTAATAAAAATAAAAATCAAATAATCACATAGTCTATTTGTTCAAACCATTAGTTCATCAAATAATGCTGCCTTTCATGATACAGTTTCCAATTCCTCATAGACCAGAGGTACACATAAAATATGGTACACCTGTATTTTGCACTGGATATTTATTCAGTTCAATAATACTTTCAAATAGTATAAACCACTGATGTAAGGAAATCATTTTGGAGAATGTTAAGGTCAATAAAATTATGCTTTTCAGTTCCAGAGCCATATTCAAAAGACATCAATAGAATTATGTTCTCCATAGGAAATACATCCTTTAATAGTGCCTGTCCTTTGAGCTCCATCTTTCTGCTTGCTTTCAATGCCAAAATCATAAGAAGAATGAATTACATGATTGCTTCTGCTTTCCTGGTCCTCTTTAATTCAACAATGTCACTTTTGTCCCAAACATTTTCCTGTTTTCTCTCTGAAGAAAAGATTATCAATGCCAAAAACCCCATCCACATCAATGGTACTCCAGCTTTGGCTCTGTTGACTGCCCTCTCCTTCTTCCCAGAACACTGTACTGTTTCCACTGTCACTGTAGAAGGCTGTTCATCTCTTGCCACTTCAATAAAGACATTCCTCATGTTTCAACCTCTCTTCCAGGGCTACTTCTGTGCCTGTGGAGCCCACATCTTAAAAGCAGGCTTTTAGGAACTCTAGACCTCATATTTCCTGCACACTTAGCAGTTATTTGGATGTCAATGTCAACATGACAGATAGCTCCTCTTTTTTGTGATTGAAGTAACTCAATACTGATAATTCTTTCTGTACTTATTCAGCCTTATCCTTATTTTTTCTTCTTTGTTGTGCTTTAATACAGTCATTCCAAATGTCTGCTGATCTTCTTTCTGTAACACTTCTCACCTCACACCATCATGTTCATTGTCGTGATTATCCCTAAACAAAGCAAAAATGTCCAGTCTCTCCAATAACTGTCATACAAAATTCACACTGTTGAGTCAAATTGTAAAGTTTTTGTGTCATTGTCACAGGCTGTGAAACACTTTGGGTGGTCTCTCATTGCCTTCCTAGTATAACCCAACCAGCTTGGCACACATGACCATGGCAGACCCACTTGGTAATCACCTAGACTTAGCTCAGTCCTTTTTGTGAGTTATGTCCCATAGCCTTCCTTGTGTGCTACCTGTCTTCGCTCATGCCTCCTCCATACTTTATTTACTCCTTCTTCCCTTTTGTCATAATTTTTTTCACTTGTTTGTTCTTATAACAGAGTACCAGTGACTGGAATTTATAAGTAAAAGATAATTTTTTCTTACAGTTCTGGAGGCTGGAAAGGTTCCTTGTGCTGCATGATCCCATGGTTAAAGCCAAAGGGCAAGAGGGCATGATTGAGTACTTAAGAGGTGAATTTAAACGCAGGAGTAACAGCCAACACCCACAATGATGGCACTAATCCATTCGCAACAACAGAGCCCCCGTGATTTAATCCTTTCTCAAAAGTCCCACTTCTCAACCCTTTTACGTTAGGGAATAAATTTCCAACACAAAGACTTAGGAAAATGCATTCAAACCATCACTTCTTTGAATCATTATTATTTGAAGGAAAATTCAAGGGTGGGTCAGTTTTGCCTCCCTCTTCTAGCAGCAGATCACTAATTCCATTCTGTGCTATCTCTTCAACATCAAGAGGTATTTGTGTCAGTACTTTAGACTTTTTATTTGAATTATATGTAGCTGGCTATTACTGTCATTTATTTGTTGACATGTATAAAAGACATGTTTATGCCTGGAAAATATTTAATTGAATGATATTCCTCTACCAAGTAAGGTTAAGAGACAAGTATGATTTTTAAAAATGGTTGGCATGTTGAAAAAGACTAAGAACTAGTAAAAATAGAATATTTACAGATGGTCTATAATGCCATCTTTTTCCAGTCCTGGGGATTGAACCCAAGGCCTTCATGTGGAGCTATATCCTCTCTATTATCAGTTTTTCTACATCTGAGAAACAATATTTGGCACTCAGAATTTAAAAGAAGAAAGGGTTAATTTGGCTCATGGTTTCAAGAGATTCAGTCCATGAACACCCAGATACAAAGCAGAAATAGTAAGGCAGAAGGTGTGCTCTTATATCATGGCATCCAAGACTTAAAGAAGGGAGACAATCTTAGAAAAGAAAGAGTGAAGGAGCGGCCAGATATAGTACCCAAAGACATGCCTCTATGACACACCTAGACATTCCCAGAAGTGTGTTTTGTTAATCCCCTTAGTGGCTCCCAAGCCAATGAAATTGACTAAATGAAGCTTAAATACAACATTCCCAGATGTTTCATATTTTTAAAATTATTTTTTATTTCAAAAGATTGTCTTGCTAAGATGTCCAGGCTGAGGGCAAACCTGTGACCCTTCTGCCTCTGCCCCACCCCCAGCATGCTGGGATTGCAGAATATGCCACTCAGTTTATGGCACCTTGTTGTTAGATTGTCCCAACAACTACCCTGCAAATTACCTGAAACCAGGACCTGGCCTGCTTCATCTTTTGATGCCCATGTCCAGTTCTATGCTAGGCATCTGTTAATTACTGTACATCACAGGGTTTGCACTTGTGTGTCTTAGACGCAGGTAGAACTGGGAGAAAGGCCTCAATTTTAGCTGGGCATGGTGGCTCAACTCTAATCCCAGCACTCTAAGAGGCTGAGGCAGGAGGATCACAAGCATGTGCAACTTAGTGATATCTTGTTTCAGAAAATATAATCAGGGGAGACATGGATTCAGTATGAAGGCCCCATGTTCCAGCTCCAGTACTGAAAACAGAAGAATAAAAAACAAAACCAAAAAACAAAAATAAAACCTCTCCAATCTGCTCTGCTGTGAAACAGGTTACTGTACATTTCTGAGCATTGGTTTCCTCTTCAACAAACTTGGAGTAATAATTTATCCCATAGGATTGTCATCATGTAATATAATGCATGTAAAATGACTGATACAAAAATACACATTTTATAGCATGCTAAATGCTCACAATATAGATATTCATTTTATTTCATGAGTCTTTCTTGAAATCAACTCAAGTGTTTGCATAGGGGATCCTTTCCACAATTGTAAAGATGGGTCGTAACAAGGACACGTGTTGGGGGTGGGGTGCTGTCTGGTTCAAGGGCTCATTTGTACCTGCAGTCTGACCCCGTGTCTCAGAGCGCAAGAACTACTTTGATCCAATCCCCTGACACTTGATTTCATTCTTCTCTTTGTGAAACAATCTCATTAGAGAAATCGTGCTGCTGAGAAAGCAGGTCACTCAGCTGGGGGCAGCCAAAGAAAGTCTTGCTTGGCTTAGTCATGACCTCTGTGAAAGTGAAGCATTACTGAGGGGCACATGTTTGCTGCATGCCATGGCTGAGGTTTTCATCCAAGGCTGCTGGGAGTTCGAGCAGAAGGAAGAGTAATGAAGGGGTTGACTGAACTGCTGCTGTGGGTGTTAGCATCAATTCTCCCCTCCTGGTTGGTAATGAGCTTCCTCCCCATCTGCTGGGGAACCCCAGGTGGAAGGGAAAAGCAGGGTGCTGCCAGGGGTGATACTGGCAGTGATATATTTAGAATAAACATCCGACCGGGCTGCACATCATGTAGTCAGCAATGACCTTATCATACTCCCTACAAGAGCACTTTGTTAAGGAACGCAAGACTGACTTCAGTTTAACATTACTCCTTTTCAGCCAATTTATATAAATGTGCCTCATTCTGTTCATGAAATGTAATAGGGGGGAAAGAAATGCAACATGATATACCATTAAGATTATATTACCCTTGCATTCTCATTTCATACATTCAGATGTGGATGACCAGGTGACCTCCTGAACCAAGCCAGGCAAAGCCTTATGATTTCAGAGTATTAGACAGAGAAGCTTCCAAAAACAGCAACCACTATTAATCTCCTCTCATCTATCAAAGTGGGAAAAGCAAAATTTAGCCTCCAGGCCACTAAAGAAATCCTTTGCTGCACTCTGAAACTGATCAGACATAAAGATTCACAAGAGCTTACAGTACACTTAGATGGTCAACTGTTGGGTGACTCAAAGTTAAGAAGTAAAGACAATAAATTCTAGTTTCATATGATTTGAGTGGGTTCTCTTCTTTCAAGTACCTCTGTTTCTTCTTTACTGTAGAGTGGGTTTCTCAACCTGATCTCCCATAAGAACCTACTACAAGTTAGGAAAACTTCTTTCTTTTTCCTAGCAGTAAATTAGCCACATCATAACTACATCATTACTGTTGAATTTCTATGTCCCACCAAGAGAAGATGCTCAGAAAATAAAGGTGAAAGTGCCAAACACTGTGAGACACCCATAACACATGTTTATCAGGTGTCTTCTCTCTTCTATCCTTCAGGTTATAGAACCACAATGTAAGACTACCTTCTGACTCTCAAAACTAAATCTGCCGATTGACTGAGATTATTTTTGTATTTGAACATGGTGCGAAAAGACTACCATTACTCATTTTGTACAGCATCAGACCAAACTGTAACATTTTTTAACCAATGTAGAGTCCTATTCCAAGCCATTGGTTACATAACTAATCCTTTTCCATTTCTAAACGCTTAAGTACCCAAAGCACCACATATTTCATAAAACCTACTTTATGGGTTACTCTATAAAAGATTCTGGTACATTTATAGCTCTGAGTAATAAGCAGTTTTTAATGTGTATACTTATTGTGTATTAGACACTCTCTCTTCCAGGAAAGCAGGTGTTCTCTTAAGATAACTGCTGGAATAAAACTATGCTTAAACACGAAGAGTAGAATTCAAAGACACTAGAAGGTCTAAGGTGGAAGGAAGCCACTTAGTTCTTTAAAATTATCTTGAAGTTTGCCCCTTTTGTTAGAACTATACCTGTGTTTCTCAAAAAGACCCTTTCTGCCTTTATAACATTATTTTTCTTTGTAAAACAAATTAAGAATTGCACAGAATTTTTTAACAGGAGAAGAATTTATAACCTGCTATTGCACACATGAAATTTACTTATCTAGAGTTGTACTTCTGATTGATAGGTGAGTTTCTGTACACATCAAATTAGTTGACTTTCTGCCAAGACCTCTGGTAATCTATACCATGTTCCTGTGTGTTTTTACCTTTCCATTTGGAAGATCCAGAGATTTTTCTCTTCAGAGAAGCCACTATAAGGGATTTCTTTATTTTCTCATTTGCTCCATGTCTGTGCAGAATACACAGTTTATCTAAGTACCACCTTATTTGATGATGGAGAACTGAGGTATAAAACAAGTGGAGTCCATGTCACCTCTTTAGCTTCGCCCACATCGATACTTTTCACCAATCCTTACAGACTCTTCTTACCTCTGAGCTGTTCTGTGGATTTTTGAGATTGAGATATCTTGTTTTATTTTGGTTTGTTTTTGACTGGTTTTCCATGCTTTGTACTCTTCATTCCTGATTTAATTGACTGTATATTTTTCCATTTGTTATCCTAGAAGGTTAATATACTTTCCTAACAGGTTCAAGTAGCCCTTTCCTTAATCTTACTAGATTCATTCTCCAGATAAATCAGCCAAAATGCCCATCCAATATTATTGTATATAATAGCTACCTAAGTAGCCATGTTCAAATTTCTATAGTGTAAAATAGTTATATAAAAATGCACACTAAACTGTAAGTCAGATGGAAAAGAAAAGGTACATGAACACTTCACCCTTCATGATATTGATCTTCTACCCTGTAAACTTTTGCCTCTGTGTTCCTTTCATTGCCTTTTAACATCTCAAATAAAAATACTCTAACATTTACCCAGAATCCCCATTTCTTCTCCATTTCCTTTCACTGACCTGTAACCACCATGCATATTTGCGAAGTATAATCCCTACATCCTGAGGTCAAGGTTCCTGAGTATTTTGTACCCACACTCATTGTTTCTTTCAGCCTTTCCTGACACCCCCTTCCTCAACCACCTGAAATCTGCAGGACTTGGAAGCTCCTCCTAACAGAGGTCTTCTCACCTAGATACAACTCAAATCCTGTAAAACATCATAGAGAGTCTCAGTTTGCAGTGAGCATGTAACAGGGAGGTCCTCATTTTCCTCCAATACCTGATTTCCATTAGGCAATTCAGGTTATTTAATACAACACAGTTACATTTTAGCAAAGAAAATGTAAACGTATTGCATGAGCTCTACTTTTTGAGAAGGGGAAAGGTTTATCATAGTGTTCTCTTAATATCTGTATTGTGAACTGTTTGGAACTGCATTCTATTGGTTTGCCCTCCTTTAGGAGTTCAGTGCGGAGTTGTATACCTAGTTCAGTTTAATCAAGAACCTGTTGAATGAATGAATCACTGAAGGAAAGAAGCAAAGGTGAAGGCAAGGTAGAATCTGAATCAAAAGAAAATAACAAGGAGTTCCCAAGGATCTTTACTGAAAGGAATATTATTTTCCTTAGTTTTATTTTTGATATTCACTTATTTTGGCATATACTGAATATTTAGCGGGCACATACTCTGTGCTAGGCACTCTTCAGCACATGAGGGTGCAATTTTTAACAAAGCCAAGATTCTTCACTGCACTGGTGAACACTAGTTGAAGAAGCTGCTATAGCAAGGCTAACGTTAATAAATTAGATATAATAAAATTTAAAATGATATTATCAAGTAGCAAGTACATGGAAAAACTGCAAAGCACAGAGCAGGTTAACTATCTTAGGTGTATATGTAAAGAGCAAGGCTGCTGTTTTAAATCTGATAGTACAAGTTGTACCCTCTGAAAAGGTGAGATTTGAGCTAAGACTTGAAGCAGGGCACTAAAGGAGTCATGTGGTCTTTGGAGCAAGGTCATTCCAGACAGTTTACAGCCAGTTCAAGACCCTGAGATATCCATGTGACTGGTGTGCTTAAAGAAGAGCAAGAAGTCAGACGTAGCTGAAACAGAGCAAGAAAGGACAGAATTGCCGAGAAAGAAAGAAAGACACAGAGACAGAGACAGAGACAGAAACAGAGAGACACACACACACAGATATCCATGGCCCCTTCTAGCATAAATGAAGTAATATATAACTGTGGTGTGGGAAGGCTACGTGTCCTCCTTAGGGGAAGGAAGAAAGGCTGTCTTGGACTAGATGGTCAGGCAGCAATCTGCTGTGCGTGGGAGCAGAGAAGAGGAGGACGGGAGAGAAAGCAGATTACAAATTCTTGCACAGATCCCTCAAAGCACATCTGTTATTTCAGAGTCTAGTGAATATTTCAACAAGTCAGCTGCCACAGCTAGCTTCTCAGCAGGCTGTTTCACTCCAGTGCTCTCTGGTTCTTTTTAAATTCTGTTATCTTTTATGCCAACTCTCGCCTCATCTTCTTCTTCACCATTCCCTATCAAACTTACGGTTAGTCAGTAGAGATCAATCCCTAGTATGAGACAAAATTTTTCTCAATACATCCTAAAAGTGGTCATAGAGGCTGGGTTAGAGCATCCTTCCCATACATGGGTTACTACTCAATCTGCCATTCAAATATTCAACTGAAATCGAAGCACTCATGTACTTTCTGTCCATGGACTTAACAAGTTTGTATTAATCACTTATGATTTCCAAGATGGGCAGTAGGAAATAATGCAAAGTCACTGTCCTCATGGAGTCTGTATTATAGAGGTAGGGATCAACAGATAAACAAATAGAATTTAAAGTAAGGAAAGGAGTATATACAATGAAAAGAAAGGCAGTAAGACAAGAAGAAGTGGCAGGAGATGGACCTGATTAAGATCTGGATGAAGTGAGAGAGCAAAACATTCAGAAGTCTTGAGAGTAATGTTTTAGGCAGGGAACACAGAGAGTTCAAAATTCAGAGTCAAGCAATGAATAAACCCTTATCATACAGTAAGCCTTGCATTTCACAGGAAAACTCTGGATCTCAACACCTGATGCCTCTGAGCAAACCTAAGGATTACTTCAAGATTACAGAGACCCATTCTCTCAAAATCCTTTCCAAATCCAAATCTCTGCTGATGGATATTTATCTTCTCAAAAGTCTCCACCAGATATTCACTGAGGTTTGAGACTCACTGCACAAAAGGTTAGATCCAGTTCTGTTCTTGCCTTATCTTTTGTATGAGTCAGAATCTCAATCCCACATGCACAGAGCAGTCCTCAGGTATCTGAGACTAGTGCTCTATCTAATGAGCTCCCATGATCCCTCTGTGTCAAATATCAGATACTTAACCATCTCATTTCCTCTCAGCTAGGATGTGGTGAAAGTGCCCACATTCCTTAAGCTCATCACCCAGAATTGACACAAAACTTCCCTTTATAATTATGGAGGTAGCATCTGCTCATCTTGACACCTGTTTTTCACCTTGCCACATGTAACATACATAATACTTCAGCACACACCCTTACAAGTATTACCATTTAATGAACTCTAGGATGCACTGTAATCTCTCTATTATTGTCTTTATATCATATGTAGTTATCATTTAAGACTTTCAGTTTTCTTTCATTATTTCTCCCTTTGGCCCTATCCAAAGGGAGAAACAATGTATTGGAAAGGCTCTCCTGAAATGGAACAGTTAAAGGCATGTACTTTGCTTTATCAAACCCATTCCACTGATTCAGCCTTTTTCCTATTTTCCTGCACTCTTTATGTCAACAACTTTTATCTATTTTCATTCAGAAAAATGTTGATTAACCCAATTAACTGGAACTTTCAATCAGTGGCATTCCACTTTCCGAATAAAAGGAGAAAATTTAAATAAATAGGCTAACAATTTAAAGTTTAATTAAAAAGAAATTTCAAGATATATTTCAGGGTTAGTTTATATTAACTACACTCCAAATGCTTCAATGCTTTTATTGTTGTACAGGATTCAATTATTACAGCAAATATAGTCTTTTTCATAATACTTAGTAGTTACCACAGCAGATCGAGTGCTCCACTAACATTTGTGAGCCTTTGAGAAAAAGTAAAATGGAAACATTTAACCTAATAGGTATATATTTAAAAGTTGCAAATCAGGATTTAAAAATCTGTCTTCTAACTTACAAAATTACTTCAGAATGGTGTGGAAGCCAGGTTTGAATTTAGAGTTACTGCTTAGATCAAAGTAGTACCAGAATGTGGTAGCACTGACAGCTTAATTCTGGACCCTGGCTCATAGCTGATCACGCTCCTCATTCTACAATTGGCTTCATCTCACACCACAAGGAGTTCGTGAACATGTGTGAATCCCTGTTTCATGTGCCCAACCTCCATCCACTTTCTCCACAAATAGCAAACATTTGCCCACCCCTTGGCCTTAGGAATGCACAGACTAAGGAAGTGACATATCTTCCAAAGAAGGAACTAGGAAAGAAGGTAAGGCAGAACATGGAAGCAAACTAGGCATTGCTTGGACAGGGAATTGGGGCATTTTATGTATATCTAGAATATATAAAAGTGTGTCTAACTTTTGTTCCGTGGGTTAGTCATACCTGGGTCATAACAAAAGGATATGAAAAACAAAAGTTTTGTTTCTTATATTCTTTAACTGCATTTGTATATTTCATGTGTGGCCCAGCACAATTCCCTCTCACTCAGAGTGGCCCAGACAAGCTAGATGGTTGAACCCACAGGCCACGGGGTAAGTACTAGTGAGGAGATGGCAGGCCCAAGAGATTTCTTGCGTCATGAGAAAAAGCACAATAAGAGCAAGGCCAGAACAAGGCTTACTGAAGTGTGGAAAATTTTCTAACATGGGTCTAACCATAGAGTATTAAGAAAGCAGTGGGACTGTGAATTTATACGGATTTTTATGTGAATACTAAAAGAAAATGGGTTTCTAGTTAACTGTGATTTACCCAACATTTATTTAAGAATAACTTCTCAGGCAAGTATTTTTAAAAGGTATTGTATTTTTCCATAGACCCTTCCAAAGACTCAATAAAAATTCTTCAGAAAATCATTTTTCTCTACTTTATCAGCTTAAGTTATGTAAATTGGAATGATCTCAAAATGCATTCCAATCAAGCCCACAAGTCAATGTCTTCTTTGTCCCTAAATGCTCAAATGACTGCAAATAAGTTGCTTTACCCCTCTGGGAAATATGAAGGTAACATTTAGACAATCTCCAACGCCTCTTCTAACCTAACATTTCCTCTGTCATGCTGAGTATTCACTATTTTGAAGGCCTATAAAACAAATCTGTTGGCAGTTGCCCAATTTAGTGAAAGGCATGCAATGAATACAGAAGAACCAGAAGAAAAGTAAAAACAGAAGCTGTAAACATAAATGAAGTTCTGATCCAAGTAAAGATTAGAAGTCCACTACAATAAGAGCACAACAGATTGTATAATGGATTTATATTTTGGCTCCGTTATAAAAACTGAATGCTCTGAACGCTATAAAAACTGAATGCTATGGAAAAAATGCTATGAATATTTTAGAAGGGGACATTTATCCCTGATAACTAACAGTGAAGATTACATTCAGAATTGTTCTGGACAACTAAGGATCTCACTGTTTCATTCCCAGTGAAATAGAATCCACAAGTCCCGATTGATAATCAACAACAAAAACTGACTTGCTAATGTGAATCTTGATCAGGTTCCTAAGAATTCAGATTAAAGCAATATGGCTACTCTACATAGTTCATTTGGTAAGTGTTTAATAAATGCTTCATGATGAGTGCTAGGTACTGGACAAAAACCAGAAAATATAGGCATCATGGGTAAAAACAGATCAATTTAGGTAGTACCACTCTTCAAAGAAGTTGGAACCTCATAATACTAAAACTTATTATCATGTTATTTTATATGTGTTCTATTATAGAAGTGAAAAAATGGCTATGAATATTTTATGAGGGAATTTTTCTTTTGTAACTAACAGTGAAGATGGCATTCAGAATTTTTCTAGAAAACTAAATAGGTGTCCCCTGAGTGGAAAAGAAAAAAATTCCAAATGTATGAGACAATGTAAGATATACAATATGATATCCAAATGTATCCCTCAAATATCAGGCTGAGATAAATATTTTTCTATATCAAATAAAGCTGTGAGTTCATGAGTATCAGACCTGCCTTGCACAAAATACTAAGTAGACTTCTCCTGGTTAAAGTGAAAGAATGGTAAATAGAAAAATAAAAACATATGGAAACATGAAACTCACTGATAAAAGGTATTAAAGGATGAACACAGAATCCTATAATACTGTGGGGCAATATATAAATCACTTTTGTTCTGGAACATAAATTATAAGAAAAAACATAAAATGTAGTTATAACTGTAAAATTATGGTAATGAGTACACAAAGTAAAAATGTAATTTGTGCCATTGATAATATAAAGGGTGCCTGGAAGAGAAAAAAGGTATAGAGAATTCATCTGTTATTGAAGTTAAACTGTTATCACCATGGAGTAGATTGTTGGAAGGAGCCCCATAGTAACCACAAAGAAAATCCTATTAGTCAATTCAAAAAGAAAATGAGAGAGAAATCAATGCATGTTACTACAGAAATCAACAGAACACTAAGGAAGACAATGAGAGAGAAAAAAAGGAGCAAAAGAGCTACAAGATAGAAAACAATTAGCATATTGGCAATGTCCTTCGCTATCAATAATTGCTTTAAAAGCCAGTACATTAAACCCATCGGTCAAAAACCAGAGTGGCTTCATGCATAAAAATTTAAAAAGAACAGTTTCTTCCCAATTCACAATATGTGGTGTACATTTTGGATCCTATTTACTTGTTCAGTTTCTCATGTGAGTGAGACAATATGATTTTTTACATATATGAGTCTGATTTATTTTCATTTATGAGTATGGTCTTGAGTTGCATCTAATTATCCATAAAAGTATCCAGCTTATCCTTCTTTATGGCTGAGTAGTACTCCGTGATGTTTAAAAAACATCTTTTTTATCCATTCCTCAGTTGATGGGCACCTGGGTTGTTTCCAACATTTGGCTATTACAAATCCTGCTACTATAAACATGGGTGCACATATATCACTATGTGTGATGATGTTTTTACTTCTTCTGGAAAAATACCCAGAAGGGGAATCGCTTGGTCAAATCATTCCTACTTCTTTGAGGAATCTACACACTGATTTCCATAGTGGTTGTAGCAGTCTACACTCACGCCAACAGTGGAGAGGTGTTCTTTTCTCCCCACAGCCTCACCAGCAGTTGTTATTGGTTGCTTCCTTGATGTTAGCCATTCTTTCTGGGATAAGATAGAATCTCAGTGTTATATTACATTTCTTGAGTGGCCAATGATGTTGAACATTTTTTCATGTATTTATTTGCCATTTGTATTTCATCATCTGAGGATTGTGTATCCATCTCAGATGCCCATTTTTAGGTTGGGTCTTTGAATTTTGGTGGCCTGATTGTTTTCAATTTTTTATATGTTCTAGATGATACTGTAAATTGAGAAGAAACTGATCAAAAGCAAAGACAAGCTGTAACAGGGAAAAGGAAGAAAGGGAAAAAGAAAAAAAGTATATATGCATACACAAGATAGTTAAAATAGCTACACAGCTCCCTTCTCTCTGTTCCTCAAAAGAATGTTTTGTGCTAATATTGATTAGACAAAATATCATGCCTATATCCCATACTCTGAGTAAGTACTATGAAAACAATAATATGTGACATATCAACTATTATAACTGTCCTACAAACCTATTTTGTAATTCTATTTCATTGTTCGTTTATATTTTTTCCTCCTTAAAATAAAATAAACCAAATTTTTTAAAAATGAAAAGATATAACTATATACTATGTACTATGTACAAGATACTCACTTTAGTGTTATGGACACACAACTGAAAGTGAAAGGAAGATAAAAAATATTCTTGCAAATTGTAACTAGAGAAAGAATGGTCATATTTTTTCAATATCTGGAATTGAACCCAGGGCCACCCACATGCTAGGTAAGTGTTCTGCTGCTGCGCTGTATCCCATGGACACACTTAAGTCAAACTCTGACATGAAACAAAGAAAGATATCGTATAAAGATACGAGGTGGACACTGCACTGTCTAATGATAAAAATCAGGACATAACAACTATAATTGTGTAACACCCAAGATCACAGTATCTATATTTATGAAGCAAACATTAGTAGAGTGACAGGAAAACTAGACAGCAACATAACAAGACTAGGAAATTTCTACACATCACTTACAGTAATGGCTAGAATACTCAGAGCGCCTATCAATGGGACAGAAGAGTTGAACAATGCTATGTAGTTCAAATGGACATAAGAATCATACAGAACATTATATATATTATATATATATATATGATCCACATATACTACATGAAAAAAATATTGTCTTTTCCCAGGGATAAATGATTATATTACACTTAATTTTGAAACCTCACATTTGAGATTTCAAAATCTTTACCAATTTCAATCTCTACTGTGGACAACTTCCTGTAACCTTGGGCTTCCCCAGGAATCAAGAGATTGGAAAAAATAACAAAACCTGTTTCATAGCAGTTTCAGATACAGGAAACATAGAAATAAACAAAAAATGCTTACCATTTATATCCCAGACCCATATTTACACTCAGTGACACACTCATGCCAGATACACCATGTACACACACAGCATACAATGGTCTTCTAGAGTTACAGTGGATAATAAAGAACTGGCCAGCAAAACTTGGTGCTTCTACAAGGCAGTTATGTCTTTTTTGTCTCTCAGCTGGTGTAGCTGAGATGCTTTAAGAGCCGGTATTTATATAGCTAGCAAGCACTCACAAAAAAGGTCACCTGCAACTTTTTCCCTCAGGGCTAAACAAACCCAGGTGTATAAGCTGTGAGTGGGTCGTGATGGCATTTAATTTCTAGACTCAGGAAGCTAAATTTAGAACGTCTTATTGACAGCCCAGCATCCAGCAGGACAAGGGAGGGGAAACAGAATTCTTCAAGTGCTGTGCAGTCTGTCCTATGGGAAGGAGGGAAGAATCGATTCTCCTAGAGCAAGTAATTCACCTCTCCACTTGTCTCTACAGACATTGTAGATAGTGTTAAGATTAGAGGCTGGAGTCCATTAGATCTAAGTTTCACCTCTGCTAGTTTTATGGCCTCATTCATTTAACCTCTGCCTCATTGGATTGTTATGTGATTAAATGAGATAATGCACATTAAGTGTGTAGCACAGTGGTCGGACATAGAAAGTACTAAGTGATGGCTGTTCCCTAATTTGTTCCAATTTAAATCATTACATACCCCTTTGGAGGTACTCAAGAGTAGTTCTCATCTCTCTGAACTATAAGTACCCTAGAAGGACACACACACAACTCTGTCTTTTAGCATCTTGTCCCTAATTTAAAAATAAAGCTGTCTGGAGATTTACTATGAGCAAAGCAGCTGCTGAGAGCAGCCGTTCATCACCACTCAGCCAAAGCCACAGTCAGGGCCGGGATAATTGAACTGAGTATGGGGCTGATTCTGCGCCTTCCATCACAGCTTGCCAGTGGGCAACCGATGCAGGTCAGAGTCCTATCCAGACAGAACGTGAAAGCCCCTCCCCCCTCCACGCTTAGCAGGCTAATCTAAGACGTTATCATGGTTTCTGAAAGACGTGCTTGAATGATTGAATCTGGATTGGTTTTACTTAGAGCATGTAATATCATACCAGATAACATCATTCATTTCTCAGCTTTGGGAAAACTCTTTGAACGTTTGATTACATTTAGCTGTTTTTTATCCTGGCCTGGAAAAATAATCCCTAACCTTTGCATGACTAGGATAAATGTGATCTTATCCTAGACATGTGCTAGTAATCTCCCTATATAAGAATCTACCAATAGACCAAGGATTTTGATGGCATTCAGAAAGTAAATAAACCTTCTTTGTTCCCTGCTAAGAGTCAGTGACCACTGACCCGAGCGATTAGAGAGCTGAGGAGGTCAGCAGATACAAGTGCACCTTTAAACCTGACCCAACCCAGAGCCACTGCACTGGTTTTGGGTTCTGCTCCCCTTCTCATGTTGTTTTTACTAAAGAGCACTTGCATTTTGAAGACTGCTTCAATCTAGAATAGGATGTGCTTTGGGGAAACAATAATATGTAATTAAAATCTCTCTGACAAACAGATGATTTTTATATTCAAGAAAGCTGCAGAGGCAGCAGATATTTAGTTATTAGCATATTTGCAAAGTTGATGTACTGTACTTTATAAATCAAGTGTTTTAAAATTTCTTAGGCAAATCGTAAAAATGGGAAAAGTAAACTCCATTTCATCATAAATATCTGAGGCAACAAAGTAACCTGACTCCCTACAAGGAGTACTGTTCTCCAAAGCAGATATTCACATATCTAGCAGTTATGATAAACTTGGAAAAAAGAACTCACTAATTTGAAAGAAGGATGCAATGAAGACTGTGTTAGTTTTCTGTTACTGTGAAAAATATGAGATAAACTGCTTATAAGAAGGAAAGGCTTATTTTGCTCAGAGGGTCAGAGGTTTCAGTCCTGTTTCTTGGTCATGTTGCTTTGGGTTTGTGGTGGTTCAGTACACTGTGGCTGGAGTGTACGGCAGATGAGGTGCTCACCTCATGGAACCCAGGAAGCAAAAGCAAGAGAGACAGGAAGAGGACAGGGTGCAAAGCCCTCTGCAAGGACAGACCCTTAGTATGATCATTGCCATTGAGCCCCACCTCCAAAAGGCTTCAACACTGCTCCGTAGTGGTACAGGCTGAGGACCAAGCCTTCAACACACAGGCCTTTCAAGAGCAGGGAGGAATGGAGCCAACAGACTGGTGAATGTGTGAAAATATTGTGACATTTAAGGATGATACAAAACAGAACCATGAGTTACGTGGATTTGGGAAATGGAAATAGTAAAGAGAAGTATGTTTGAGGAGATTCGGGAAAATGAGATGATAATGGTGGTACTTGGAAACTACTTCTATAAAAGAGAAAATGAGTGAGACGTGGGTCCTATTGCTATAGAAGTTCTATGGCCCCTGGAATGAACAATTATATTTCAGGAAACAGCAACAACATAGAGCCAAGACAAGTAATAAACAATCAGCTAAACTGAAAGACAGGAAAGATTGGTTGCAACTCAAGTATGGAAGGAAGTGTTCATGGATCACCCAAGGCTACTGAGCATTTTTTAATGTCCTACTTCAATACTGAACTTAATATTTTATTTTTCCCTTCAGTTTCTCAACCTAGGAAACACCTGAAACCAGCTGCAGTAAGTCACTATGTGCCTTGGGATGCAATCATTTCCTTCTTTCCAGCTGCAAGCCCCAGGCAAGTTTCAGAAAATCATTAGTGGAGGTCCTTGTTCTTCTTCTTGGTACTTTACAGAACTATTGGTTCTTTTTACTTAGAGCTTTTAATATACACTTTGTAGATCTCTTTTCATAGAAAACCAAAGCTACCTTTTATAAGGAGAATATGGCCACTTACTTTTTTTAACCCATTACTTTCTGTGCTTATCTGTCCAGTCTTTGAGAAATATAAAGGCATGTATCCATCTCCATGTATATATAGCTTTGATGACAGACCAATGTGATTGTAATACCCAACCTTGGGGCAAGGGTCTTAAAAGTTCATAGCTTCAGTTTCTTTTTCTACAATATGATAATGACTATCATCAGATTGTTGTCCTAAAAATATGAAATTACATGCTTCCATTCTCTTACCCAAGAATTATTTTCAAGTTTCTATAGGCTTCAATACCTAGAATGTTGAATTGGATTCTTGAATGAATGAATGAATTCAATTAATGTAAGAGAAAATGAAGGATATTACCACTAAGCACCATAGAGATTTTCCTTTGACATATCTTATAGGTTAATATTATAGATAATTGAATGGACTTTTTAATTCTCTTGACCTGAGCTATATATAGGACAGTTAGGATCTGTTACATGATGGGTGATTACACTTAATATAAAGAGGTGCTATTTAATTGTCATGTTATAGAAAGCTAAATTCCTGCTTGCTTTTAGTATATTTTAGATGTATTGACTTTCATATCCCATTGCATAAATATCTGTTTGTTTATATTTTAGCTGCTTAGCTCCTTGCTGCTTCTTCATTCTAAACTCCTCTCCAGTTCCCACCCCAGCTAATGAGGCAGCAGGCTTTTCAGAGAAGAGGCCAGTTGGAGATACCCTAAAGCAGCCCAGCATCTTCTGCAGCCTCCTGCACCTCTGTGTGTCTGCTTCTCTGTTGGATGACTGGGGTTGGATCTTAAGCTTTAGTATTTTATTCTGTGGCTTACTATTCTTCCTATTATACTACACTCATCTATAAACACAATTTCACAGATTGATATATGGGAAATAATACAGCTCCCAACCTGCTAGCTGTCAGGTACATGGATTTATATTCCCCAAAATTGAAGAATGAATTCTGAAGAACAATAGAGATTGAGAGTAGGAAAAACTTATTGAGAGAGAGAGCTCCTGAGAGACAGGAGGGGTCCCAAAAATGAATTGTCCTGGACCCCACTTCACTGAAGAAATTTTATAGAACAAAATTACAAGATGGGTACAAAATCACAAGTTGGATATAATGTGGATCAAAATTATGATCAACCAATAAGATTACAAGTATAGTCATATAGATAATATTAATCTAAAGAGAAAGCAGGTCATGGAAAGAACAAAGATCTTGTGTAGGAAAAGATGGATTAAGAAGTCTCAGGCACACCCTGAGGTGACTGATGTCTATCTATACTTCATTGGAACAGGTGATGCCAATCATCTTTATCCCCTGGAGAAGCCTGTAGGCCTGGCCACTTGGTCTTTATCTTCAGGCCTGGCCTCTAATAGATGCACCTCTGGCCACAGTGGCAATGTGTTCTCATCCTCTGCACTGACTCCCTCAAGGGCCTAGCCCTGTCTGACTGCCTGTATATACCTGACTTAGCTGTGTATAATAAATGAGAATGACTTGAAAACACAGTGACCTTCATAAGACATATCCGGTGACTTATATGTTGATCTCCTTCCCTTCTTTACCAGAATTAGTATAATCTGCTAGGGATTATATCTAGGATAATGTATTCCCGTTCCCAGCTCACTTTGTAAGATTAACATTAAAAGCCCCAACAAGTAAACTCACAAGTTTTCTGTACAGTGATGGAGAAAATAAAGCTGGAAGTGAGAAGGTACAGATTAATAATCTAGCCATTAAATTAGCTGGGAGTTTAAATCATATTGTTTCACCTCTCTACCACACTTTTAACCCATCCATAAAATAAAGGAGGAGTTGACCTACTTAATCTCTAAGGTCCTTCCAGCAGCAAAACGCTGTAGTCAGCAAAATATCTTACAACTAGGAAAGCAGACATTATGGAAACTCCATCTCATTTCTTCACTTCTAAATTTATCACTTCAATCATCCACAAGACATTGCCCAATATAAGTGAGCTGAGTTAGCCATATTTAATAGTAAAGCAGTTGTCTCAGCCAAGTCAGGAATGTCAAACTTCACTGGAGTGTTTGGTCATAGTTGAAGAAGACCAAGGGGAACAGAAGAGAAATTCCAGGTTCTCCAATTCCAGCTAAACTTACATAACACTTGGCAAAGAAAGCTCAAGAGGACATCCCTTTCAGTCAGCTTCTGTATCATAGCAAGGCTCCAGCCTTGCACTGCCTCCGGCCTTCTAGGAAAATAAAAGAATTAGCCTTCACCTTCTTTCCCTCCCCACCTCTCTCCTTTCAAGGCAATCTCTGTCTCTGTTTCTGTCTCTGTCTCTCTGTCTGTCTCTATTTCTCTCTCTCTCTCTCTGTGTCTCTGTCTCTCTCCATCTATAGTCCCTTTCAAATATAAAAGCGTACTTCCCAGGTCCATCTCCCAGCAGTACAGAAGAATCCTAAGAGGTTAAGAAGAGTGAAGAAGCTTCTGAAACCCATAAACCTCAGAGTATTGAACATCCTATTCTTCTGACACAATAAGTCTAGTTTTGTGTACAGTGTAACTAAAATGGAGAGGCCTGGAGGAAAAGATTCTTTTTTATTTTCTTTTCCTAATATTAAAAAGTAAGATAAACATATAATAAAAGAGAAAAAACTAAAAACTTTCTGGTCTTCTAGATTTAGACTCTTAACAACGAATACCAATTACTGACATTTGCTTTTAAACCAACAAGAAAACTATTGCAGTCAGAGACAGAAAGAGAGATTAGACTCAACTCTTAATATAAGAATAAAGGGGGGCAAATACTCAAGGACAAGGTTGTAGGGGTGTGGACTGAGTGAATGGAAAATGACTTAGAGGTAACATAAAGGTTGAGGGCTTCTTGTTAAAGTGAACTAACAGCATTCTTCCTGAAGGCAGCCCAGGCAGGATCAAATGTCAAAGATGGTAGCAAGAATTAGGATGGTAAGGAAAAAGAAATTCTGCCAGAAACTGAGAATTGGGGAAGTTCCTTCTAAACTGACTCAGCAGGATTCTTGCTGAATCTGAGCTATGCAGACCCAGTAAGGTGGTATTGTTTGGGGTGGGAGTCGGTCAAGCAGGGAAGTGAGTTGGGAGTCAGAGGGACTCACTGAAAGTTTAGTGTAGCAAAGAGCCTTTGAGAATCTCTGAATCTTCAAAGCATTTCAAGGCTTGCACTTTTTTTTTTCAGTGACCCTTTTATCTGCCTAAGTACTGGAGTCACACATCTCCCTTATGAAACTCTGTGGCCTTAATTATCTCAATGATGCAGTCTCTGTATCTTTGTTTTCTTTTTGAAAGATCTAGATATGCGTTTAGATTTGCCAAAATCAATTCTCTAGATGTTCTCTTCTCAAAGTCTGCACACAATCTATAGCACGATTATGATTTAATGTGGCATTAAGTGGATTCCAGCCCTTCCTGTGAGGTAGGCATGATGCTGGACACTTGGGAAACATACATGAACAAGAAACAGGCCGTACATCCTGGTGCACACCTGTAGCTGCAGCACTTGGAAGGCTGAGACAGGAGGATCAAGGGCATCTTAGGCTACAAAGTGAGTTCAAGTTCCTACATAGTGAAACCCTGTTTTAAAAAGAGAAAGAAAAAGAAAGAAAGAAAGAAAGAAAGAAAGAAAGAAAGAAAAGAAAGAAAGAGAAAGAAAGAAAGAAAGAAAGAAAGAAAGAAAGAAAGAAAGAAAGAAGAAAGAAAGAAAGAAAGAGAGAGAAATAAGAAAGAAGAAAAGAAAGGAAAGGAAAGAAAAAGAAACAACTTTTCTTATACAAAAAAAAATCAGAAAAACTGACTTTTTTGGCAACGCACACAAATCATGTTACATATTTGTTTTTCTATTTCAGTATCACAGAGAGTTTTCTTGTTAATAGAAATGAGAGTTTGTGTATTTCTTTTCTTAATATAATGCTTAAACCACGTGTCAAGGGAACTTTGTTGAAGGAAGGCATTTCCAGGGCCATCTGCAGTCTTTGCCCTGGGGAGCCTGTGTCCCGAGTACATTGGCTGCTGCTAGTCTGCTAACCACACAGCACAGGTCTCCACCCCTGGGGACGTTCAATAAATATTGGTAGACTGACAGAACCCTGAAGGTCAGGAAGGCTGTGGCTTTGTCATGCAGCCCGGTGAGTGGGAGATGTCAACACAGCAAATTGAGTGTGATAGGAAACACTGGAAACCAAGCTGCTGCAAGTCTAGAGGAATACAAAATCAGGGGGAAAAAAAAATAGTATGAATTCTGTTTTCTCCACTAGGGGTCACGTGTGGGCAGATTACACAACCGATGATCAGGGCTTTGTTTTGTTCTGCTTATTTCCTATTAAATCAACATGAAAACTTGAAATAATTTAAGTATCTGTTCCCCTGATAACCTTGTCCTATATACTTTGAAGAGGATATTAAAATAATATATCTTGTGTGCCAGAATACACATAACACATTTTCTAACTTGATGAAGTTAAAAGTTGAATTGGGTGAAATCATTTCTGAGATTTCTTATCCCATTTCTTATTTGTCCCCATTCTTCTAGAGAAATACAGCTGAAAGTCCTGCATATTAACATATAAATAAAACATATAAAAGACCCCCTCAGAGAATAGAACATTCTAGGTAGGGACCTTGGAATGTTAGGAACAACATAGTCACAATTTTCCCAGGTGGTTTTATAGTCGTCGTTGTTGCTGTCTTACCTATCCCAGACTTAGAGTGGAAGAAACCGGTGATCTCCAGATATTAGTGGATGCTGGAAAAGGAAACTGTATCAGAAGCCTGCTCTCTATAGCCAGAGGACCAAAAAAGAAGGAGATAGCTAGACAGAGTACATTTTACAGTAAGCAGCCTATACTACTCAAATACCTCAGAAAAAAAGGTACCACAGAAGCTATGTCACTTCCGTGAGCAAAGGTCAGAACCTAGATTTCCAGATTTCTGTGGCTACAATGAAACACCACAGTGCCTCTGCCAATGCAGTGTCAGGGAAGAGGCCGTGGAGCTGAAATTTTTCATGAGCCCCTCATCCTGTTGTCCCAGGTCTAAGTGCATTTCATACAGAGAGCTTTGACTCTACTCACCCCATCTCCCCATTGGGTTGGTGTCAAACAAAAGTTTTATAGTAGTCAGGCATACACAGGCAAAAAGAAAAAGAAAAATGAACATCATCCTAAGTCTAGCACAGTGATAGCAAACCTTTAGAGTCCAGTCACCAAAATCAAACCAAAACCCATTTATTTATCACAAAGTGCCAACAGTGCAATTAAACCTGACAGCTGAGGTTTTAGTTTAGAAGTAAACAACTGTTACTAGTGCTTAGCTGGTAGGGCCACTCGACTGGCATGCTAACAGAGAGGGCTGTGTGCCCACTGCACCATGTGTGCCATAGATATGCCACCCCTGGTCTGACACCTTATCCAAAAACTAGTTTAATATGGACTTTCAGGCTCAAATGTAAAGTATAAAATTATAAAACTTTTAGAAAAATGGACTTCATAATCTGATACCGGTAAAAGGATTCTTAGAGTTAATTCCAAAAGCATGATCTATGAAAGGAAAAAGAATAAGTGAAATTTTATCAAAATTTTTACAAATATAAAAATTACACACTGCGGAATATTATTCAGCCATGAAAAGAATGAAGTCGTATTATCCACAGGAAAATGGGTGGAATCAGCCAGCATGATGTTAACCAAAATAAGACACAGAAAGACAAGTATCACATGGTTTGCAGCATATGTGGGATATGGAATTTTAAAATACTATACAAGTTGACCTTAAAGTAGAAGAGGGACTACTAGAGGAGGGGAAACCAGAAAGAAAGGAAGAAAGGTGGATAGGAATTGGTAGTAGGGAGGGTAGGCATGCCCCAAGGACAATACGGAAATGTCACAGTGAAACCATTTGTATGTAAGTGACTGTAAGTTAATAATTATTTTAAAAAATAAATGTGATATCTGGCTGTAGCCTGAGAATCAGAACTCTAGGATCAAAACATTCTGAATTCCAGAAGGCAGTTTGCATCAAAAAACCTGTGTCCTTGGGACAGGAAAGGAAAAATGCTAAGGAGGGAAGACCACACCTACGGTAAGTCCGCTCCCCAGGTCTATGGAGCTGTAACACACCATTAAGACAGGGAAGGAGGTACAGAGAGACACACAGACAACACAGAGATCTAGTTATTTCCAGAATTAGATGAGGATGAGGTCATCAATCACAAGACAAACAGCAAGAGTGTCTGGGTTTGGAATCTTAAGGAGTGAACTAGAGCACCTTTTGTCACTCTTGATGAGGACAGGAGGTGACTCGGAGCTCGGGGCAAGGATGATCATTAGGGAGGCTGGAGGTGACGGCAGGCCAGATGTAAGCAGTGAAGCTTTCAGAAAGGAAGTGGTACAGGATTTGACACAAATACTTTATTTCCTACAAATTCCATGTCTGAGGTGGCTTAAAAATAGTACTTTTTCATACTAAAAAAGGTATAATACTAACAGCAACCAGAATAATAATGCTACCTCTTGTGCTTTTCCTCCTACACTATTCTTCTGGGCTGTGATCACAGTTGAAATAAGTTCTATATAAATATCAGAGAATGCTTATTTGAAAAATCATTGGGGAAAAAAGGTCAGACTATAAGCAGCTTCAGAATCAAGCTTTTGGAGGATCTAAACAGGCCATTGCCTCACCCTTTCCTTTGTTAAACATCAAGGTAAGCTCCTGTGTTCAGGCTTTTGCAAATCTGACCATCTGAGATGGTTTGTCCTGAACCTTCCAGGTAGATAGACATACTAAAGATTTCACATTATCAAGGGAACAACAAGATAAGAGATGGTGAGTTGGCAATTGAATAAGCCTGCTGCCACATAATTTCCTAAGAGAAGAGGTAAACAAAAGGTATTCAGTTAAATGTAGAGGGATACATTTTGAATGCCAAGTGAAATCACTCCTTAAATTTTTAATTTTTTTGTTATGAAGAAATGCTTAATTTTTAAAAAACTGTCTCACCTCTCACCTTATGGTTAAATACCAGAATTTTATATGTGCTCAAATCTCCCCATAGAGTAAATGTACATCAGTAGTGTTGTTTAACATTAATCCACGGCCAGTTAAAGTCAGGTTTGGCATAAGACTGCTGCACTGTCTGTTTGGAAACTGTCCAGTAAACATCATGGTGGTGTTCTAGATAAGAATCCTCAAATGATATTTGACAGCAGTGACACTATGACTTTATTTTTCTTCTCATATATCTGTGGTTTTGCTTTGATCACAAGCTAAATCATTTCAGTGAAAATTTTTTTACTACTGAGTTTATAGCATACTCACAAACCGGTTCCCAAATGTTTGAGTACTGCCCTTTGCTACTGTGCTGATCCTAAGTGAAAGTTCCCTCAAGTGGAATCAGCTGGTCTGACTGCAGAAGTAGCCTGTGGCAAGCCTGAGGAAGAGTAAAAGCTCAGTGGATGACTATCTCAGCTGGTTCCAGCTGCTACAGCAAAGCGTCTTAGACTGAGAAATTCAGGGACAACAGAAATTTACTCCTCACAGTTGTAGAATCTGAGAAGTACAAGATGAGTGTTCCCAGGTCTGATCCGGCTCCAGCTCTTCAGGATGACGCCTTTGTGCTACAGCCTCGAGTGGTAGAAGTGAGCCATGAGCTCTTCCAGGCCTGGTTCACAGAGGCACTCACCACAGTCAGGAGGACTATCGCTTCCCAGAACCCTCGCCTTTGCTACCAACAGAGTAGGAATTATGTTTCTGGATACGAATTTTGTGGCCGATGCAGACACTCAAATCTTAGAAATAAAAGAAATATCTAGAATGAAATGGAAAGGAATGTCAGAAACTAGACAGCAAGAAATAGGAACTGAGCAGAAGCAAGCAACAAGGCTTGAGGATAACTGTAGTGATCAGCACTGGGTCAGCTGGTATTGTGTGTCAGCAGCGGACTTAGGGGATGCTAACTTACTTGTGTGTTTTCAGACAGTAGAATTTCTATTTAATCCTCAAGTTATGTTGATGTGGTTCTAACATTACATTATTAGGATTTTTTGCTTACTTCTTTACTTGGATTATTTTTGTAAACCAAAAGAATTCAAGTAAACCCTAAAAGTTACATTACTCATTCTCTGAAATCCAACTAGCAAAGACACAATTGGCTGCCTCTAATTCAGTTTAACTTTTAATACCTGGCTATTGGACCACATCTTGCCTCCAAGCTCACATAGAAAATATGTCCATGATACAAGGAACAAGTCTTATCATGCCAGGTACACTTGTCATGTACTAAAAACTGTGCTAGACTCTTGGTACATAGTAATTTATTTAAAGTCTTCAATGAACACAGTTATAAACCTTACTTTATAAGTGAATAAAGTAAAGCTGTGTTGGTTGAAGCAATTTATTCCTAGATTTGCAGCCAGGAGGAAAGCAAAATGGCATCCCAAAGTCAATGTCTTTTCTTTTTTTCCGTGCTGTCTCTTTCTTTAGATGACATAGATGTGAACTGACTGTTCTTTGAAGTTTAGGCTGCAGAAAGCTGGATCTGTGATAACTATGATAATAACTTATAATGAAGACTGTCTCAGAGCAATATCTATAGTCAGACATCATCTGATTCCTCTAAGTTATGTGCTCTCCAGTGCAATATTATTTTCCCCAGGACTTACACACAAAAACAATAAAAGAAAACTGAGGGGAAATCAAGTGTAATCTCAGTATCATGCTTAATAAATGCTAGTCTTGGATAGATGAAATGGCATCAATAAAAGTAACTTCACTTAGTTATCTCTGTTCTCCCAAAGACGAAATGACACATGTTACAAAATGGCAGATTTCATCACTGAATGTCTTTCTGGCATGATATTGAAAAGGCTACAATGTGGAATTTGCTGAGCCACTAGCCTCAACTCTTCTTGTTTCTTCCTTTTGACATTGGTGAAAGCCTGTAATTTGGATGGAAGCTCTGATTGTTTTCCATAAGGTTTCCACACCTGTTTCCAGGCTTCAGTGGTCAGAGGAGAAGAAGGTATGCCAAAAATTATGTTTGCTATTTGTAATTCTGCCATCAATTCATAGCCTTGGCATTGTGTTGCTCTTGAACCTCATTCCAACTCCCCAGAATTTTGTAAAAACAGCAATGCCCAATTACTTTCCACTACCAAAATTGTCCCGAGTCTTGTGGGCTCCTGACAGTCGAGAAAGGGAGATGCTCCTGAGGGGAAGCCAAAAGGAGACTTCTTCATTCACAGGCAACTGTAGGTGTTGATACAGGGAAGGGCCATGGACGGGCTGGCATCCTCTGCTGGGTTCTCATACAGGGACTCCCCTGTGTTGTAAGAAATGACTTCTCCTTGTAAGTCTGCGTTTCCTGTGGCACATGTTCCCAAGCATGCCCTGTGCAACTAAGCAGCCTGTGACTTTCATAACTCTCAAAGCCTTTTCCTGGTTTCGTGTCACTGACTCAGTAGCAAAGGATCAATTTATATGAAAGGCCAAATATAACGAATTCTAGGGAGGATTCTGGAGTATCTATTTTGGAATTTAATTGAAATCGGTGTTACATTGTTCACAGATGAAAAAAACAAGCAAGTATATTTTAGGGGCTTATAATGATAGGTCTGTACTTTGAAATGAAACTCAGCAGGGAAGAAGGTATAACATTGATTTTTTTTTCCAGGATGCTATGTGTATGTGCACTACAGTATGCTTCCCTGTATCATCAGTATTTCATATTAGAACAACCATGAGCTTCCTACCTTTTGAAGTACCTAAGAGAGAAAGATTATGTTTTTCTTGTTGCCATATTCCAAAATTTTGAGAAAGTTTTCAGAACCAATAAAGACAGAGCCCAACCTGAAAATAAACTATACTTCAAAAGTGTAATTTTGGCTGTTCTTCGTAAATTGGAATTTTTTTTCCTCATAGAAATGGGATTCTACTTGACTGGGTTTCTGGAAAATTTATACAAAAAGCATTTCATCCATGATGCTCCTTGATGTCTGCACCTACAATGTGCCAAGCATGTGAGGAGCCCCCAAAAGAAAAAAATAAATTTTCTCAAAACATTCACATTATTATGATAAAGGCAAACTATCCAGGTAATCAGAGTTCAATTTGGCATAGAAGGTACTGTAAAGAAGACAGGCAACTGTTCACTAGAATTTGGGGCCTGAAGTTCTTTAAAGATGGAACTATGTAGATGATGCAGTTTTGAAAGAGCAGATCATAAAGTCAGGAACTTCTACAGGAGAACTAGGCACGTGTGGAACTTGTGACAATGTCACAGTGGGGAGCAGCAAATAATAAAAAGGCAAGTAGGAGCCTAGATGAGTGAGGGGCCAGGATACTAGAGGAAGAAGTGTTGGTAAGGGCCCTGGCAGTAATGAAAAAACAGGGTCCCTAAGGGGCCTGCGCAATGAGATTTGCATTTTAGGAAGATCATCCTGAATGGAATAGATTAGAAGATATAACCACAACTACAAACACACTCAGCCACCTTATCTTTGACAGAGGGGCCAAACATTCACTGGAAGAAAGATAGCCTCTTTAATAAATGGTGCTTGAAAAACTGGCTTGCCACATGTCAAGGACTAAAAATAGAGCCGTGCCTATCACTGTGCACTAAACTGAAGTCAAAATGGATCAAAATCTAATTATTAAAACAGAAATAATAAATCTGCTGGAAGACAATGTAGGTAGAATGGGGAAAAATTAGCCAATTGTCCCTCAGACAAAGGACTTTTATCTAGAACATATAAAGAATTTTAAAAAATCAGTACCCCAAAAATTCAAAGACCCAATCCAAAGATGGGCACCTGAGATGAATACACACTTCTCAGCTGAAGAAATACAAATGGCAAATAAATATATGAAAAAATGTTCAGTATCATTGGTCATTAGAGAAATGCAAATTAAACCAACACTGAGATTCTATCTCACTCCAGAAAGAATGGCCAGGATCAAGAAAACCACCAATTATAAATGCTGGAGAGTCTGTGGGGAAAAAGGAACTCTTCTACACTGTTGGCACGAGTGTAGACTGGTACAACCGCTATGGAGGTCAATCCGGAGGTTCCTCAAAAAGCTGAGATTGGAAGTCCCATTTGACCCAGCTATTCCACTTCTGGGCATATTCCCAGAAGAACTGAAAATATTGTACCACAGTGATGTTTGTGTACCCATGTTTATAGCAGCACAATTTGTAATAGCCAGATCTTGGAAACAACCTAAGTGCCCATCAACTGAGGAATGGATAAAAAAGGTGTGGTATTTTTATACAATGGAGTACTATTCTGCTATAAAGAAGGACACATTGAGGCTTTTTTATTTAAAGAAAGAAAAAAACAAAATAGAAAAAAGGTAGAATAATAAAGAATTCAAAAAAAGAGAAAAATTAACACTAAGAAATCACTAGTTGATACATTACATATTGCCATCTTAGAAATAGTTGTTTAAGTTATAAAATCAAAGCATAAAATGTGGTTAGACACTCAAACATTGACAATGCAAACTATTCTGTTTAATGATCCAACAAAAATTTAGTAATATGTTCATGCATCTTACACACTTATATATACAGTTATATCCTTTAGAGTACTTTCCTTCCCTTTCATTTTTACAATATCTATTATATATTTTTGAACTTATTACTCTTTCAGTTTTTATTATATTTTACACTAGAGAGACAGTGTAGTATTTACTAATGTGAGTCTTATTTATTTCACTTATGAGGATGGGCTCAAGTTTCCTCCATTTACCTATAAAGGCCTCATGATCATCCTTTTTGTAGCTGAGTAGAATTCCATTGTATAAAAATACCACATCTTTTTCATCCACTCTGTGGTTGATGGTCATTTTGCTTGTTTCCAAGATTTAGCTATTACAAATTGTGCTGCTCTAAACATGGGTGCACATATATCACTGTGATATGACCTTTTCAATTTTTCTGGGAAGATACCCAGGAGGAGAATAGCTGGGTTGAATGGAACTTCCAATCCTCATTTGTTGAGGAATCTCCCTACTGATTTCTACAGTGGTTACACCAGTCTACACTCCCACCAACAGCAGAGCAGTGTTCCTCCCCCACCCTGCAGCCTTACCAACATTTGTTATCAATTGATTTCTTGATGGCAGCCATGTTTTCCAGGGTGAGATGAAATCTCAGTGTTGTTTTAATTTGCATTTCTTGAATGTCCAGTGATGGTGAACATTTCTTCATGTATTTATTTGCCATTTATATATCTTCATCTGAGAAATGCACATTGAAGCTTTATAGGTAAATGGATGCAACTGGAGACAATACTCATAAGTGAAATAAATCAAACTCAACTGTAAATACCATATTGTCTCCCTAGTGTAAGACACTGAAAGAGTAAATAAGATACAAAATCTTCAGTAAATATTGTGAAAGAGTAAGAAACTGCTCAAAGGGGAAAAATAACTCATGGAAAAGCAGAAAAAAATGAAGGGAAAAGAAAAAAGATATAAATTTGTGTGTATATATATATATATGTATATACTTAAGATAGCTACGATGATTGTTCTACTAATTCTATTAGTTCTTGGAACAAAACAGCTAACGTTTGTAAGATTAGGTCAATTTTGCATGTTTATATCTGGTAATTTGAGTAACTCTTTTGAAGATAACTCTGCAAAATAACAACCTTAGTTGTGTCCCTACCACTTTTTTTTGAAAGCCTATATTATTGTTTGGGGCACTGTTGTCTCTTTTGTTTCTTATTTTACTTGGATTCTGTTTTGATTTGTTTCTCCCTATAATACAGAAAGGATATATGTACATGGCTTATCCATGCATAGATTTTCTCCTAAAGAGTTTACAAGAATTGATTTTTTTTTTATACCGGGGATCAAATTCACGACCTAGCACTTGCCAGACAGGGCATTCATGCTACTGAGCCTAATTCCCCACAAGAATTGATTTTTTTACATGTGATGGTATCAACAGATACTTTGAAGAAAACGATACATTATGGTAGCCATTGCAGATTTTCTATCATCTTGGTTTGTCCAATAATACTTTTATTCTTTGTTTTGATTAATTTTAGTCTGTTTTCTATTATTTGATTTCAATATGTGTGAAGGTATGGACAGCTATTTTAAAGAAAACAAGAGACCATATGGTAACCATTGTTGATTTTCCTATTATCTAGTTTGGAGGCCTATAATGCTTTCATTCTTTTGTTTTGATCAACTTTATACTATTTCATTTTCTTTGATTTCATTGTATGAAGATATATACAACTATTTCATAGAAAACAAGAGACATAATGGTAGTCACTGTTGATTTCCAGTTGCCTTTTTTGAATTCCTGTGTTGCTTGCATTGTTTGGTTCTGATCTTCTTTGTTCTGTTTTGTTTTGTTTTGGTCTCTTTAAAATAAAAAAAAAAAAAGATCATACTGACACTGAGCAGTAGATCTGGGAGAGAGAGGAAACAAGGGCCCAGGTTGGGATATAGGTTTAAGGTTTTATGATCCTCATAAAATGAATCATAGAACATTTCCTGTTCTTTATAAATGCAAAAGTAATATAGTAAATTTCAGTTTTTAGAAATTATTTTTATTAATTACTGAGTAGAATTCTTCTACCATTTTATCTGGATGTTATGTCTTCTTTCTTTTACTTTCAGATACATTTGTTAAGTGACTAAAAATCTATAAATATTTTCCTTTTTATGAATCAATAATTCCTTAGTTGTATTATTTCTTGAAGTTTTCATCTCAATTTTCAAAAGTATTTGACATTAATGTATCACATTTCCAGATGAATATTCTCAAAATGTGCGTAACACTTCTTTGCTTTTAAAATTTGTAGCTACATCTAATTTTGGATAACATCTGTAGTCTTGTCTGCTGTTTTATTCCTACTATTTGTTCCTTCTCACTGGTTTTTTTTTTTTCTGTTACTAAAGATTGAACATAGCGAGCATTGAACTGCATTCTCAGTGGTATTTTGTTTTGAGCCAGAGTCTTGGTAAGGTGCTCAGGCTCACCTCAAATTGGCATCTTCATGCCTCACCCTTCTGAGTAAATGAGATTCCACTCCTGGCATTCACCACCAGGTTGGCTTTTTTTCTCTTCTGTTCTTTTCTTTCTTTTTACCACCTCTGACAAGTCATTTTTAATCTTTATAATGACAAATATTTGGGTTGGTTGATTTTCCTAATATTCATATATACATATAATCTTTTCCCTTCTTTGTTTTCTCCTTTCCCCTATTCCAATTGTTCTTTCCTTTTGAGCAGTTTCTTCCCCTTTCACTTTTACAATATCTATTTCACACTTTGGATCCTATATCCTCTTTCAGTTTTTTACAGTATAGAGACAATGCATTGTTTATATATGCAAGTCTGATTTATCTGACTTATGAGTATGGTCTCAGATTGCATCCATTTACCTATAAAAGCCTAAATTTATCCCAATTCATATGTTTTTGGAGAATTTTTATTCTCCATTTGTAAGGTACAATGTACTACATGAGTTAAATTTCCCTGCCTCTAAGATACGATGTTCAACTGATGCCATAATGGAGAACACAAGAAGAGTGGTATGTATCTCTTATTTGATAATTAATTGAATGTCAGCCATTATGAAAACTAAAAATCTATACAGATCTAACAATATATTGATTTAGATTTTTAAGTGAACTTTGGTGCATTCATTAAGGTAAGTAGTGTAGGAAATAATCTGATTTGAGTATAGGGGGTAAAAATTGGTTTCTGAAATGTTGCTTTTGAAATACTGGTACAACATTATGTTGATGTATGTACGCGATTGTTGAAAATAGGTGTGTGTGGCTCAGCAAAGAGACCTAGCCTGGGAACACTATTTTTGGAGCCATGCATATCAAAGGAGTAATTGCAGCCCAAGTAAAGTCAGTAAAATGAGAAGATACCGCAGCCAAAAAACACTCTGAATCCTACAAAAATGTATTATTATACATATTACCAACTCACATGCCTCTCTATATAGTATGTTGTTGTGAAATTGGCAAAAGGTAGTGATTATATAAGGTGCTCTTAGCTGCCATTTCTGACAGGTGAAACCCAAAGTTGGCCCAAAGATGATTCCAGTGCAGTATCCAAAGGGTCATCTGCAGCAGCTGCACAAAGAATGTGCCCAGATCATGCTTCTGCTGCTTTAACTTCTCTTACTAATCTCACAGAGAACCTGCTACTCATAACTGAAGCAAAGATGAATTTGGGAAGAGCAAGGAGAATATGTGTGTGTAGAGAATGTGGAGTTTTTTTATTTTAAAAGCAAAAACAAAAGGATAAAAATGATACAGAATTTCTAAAAAAACAAAAAATTAATACTCTTAAAAGCAGTTGTTCAAATTACAAGATTTAGACATTAAAAAATCAAACAATGAATGAAAACATGAACTATTCTTTTTGATGAACTAACAGAGATTATTAGTATAGTTACTCATCTTGTATATATATATATAATATATATTATATATATATTATATATATATATTATATATATATTATATATATACCCACACACAAACATATACTCTTTTCCCTTGTTTTCTTTCCTTTTGAGCACATTGTTTCCCTTTCATTTTCACAATATGCATTGTACATTTTGGATCTTATTACTTGTTCAGTGTTCTTTTTATACTAGGGAGACAATGTGATGTTTACACATGTGAGTCTGTTTTATTTCACTTATGATTAAGATCCCAAGTTGCATCCATTTACCTATAAAAACCACAAGTTTATCCTTCTTTATACCTCAGTAATACTCCATTATATAAAAATACTACAACTTTTTTATCCATTCCATGGTTGATGGGCATTTGGGTTGTTCCCAATATTTAGCTATTACAAGTGGTGCTGATATAAACATGAGTGCACATGTATCTCTGTGGCATGATGTTTTCACCTCTTCTGGGATAATATGCAGAAGGGGATGAGTTGAATTGAATAGGACCTCCAATCCTAGTTTTTGAGGAATCACCACACTGATTTCCACAGTGGTTGTGCCATTCTACACTCCCACCAACAGTGCAGAAGAGTTCCTTTTGCCCTGCAACTCTGCCCACATTTTTCATTGCTTGATTTCTGATGACAGCCATTCTTTCTGAAGTGGCTGTCAGTGTTGTTTTAATCTGCATTTCTCTATTGACCAGTGATGTTGAATATTTCTTCATGTATTTGTTTGAGATTTGTATTGCTTCATCTGAGAAGTATGTGTTCATCTTAGATGTCCATTTTTGGATTGAGTCTTTGAATTTGGGGTGCCTGATTTTTTCAGTTCTTTATATGTTCCTTATATAAGTCCTTTGTCTGAGGGACAATTGACTAAATTTTTTTCCCATTCTTTGGGTTTTCTTCTCACTGTTGGTGATTTCTTTTGATGTGCAAAATCTTTTTAATAAGATGAAATCCTAGTTCCTGATTCTTTGAAGTACTTCTTGTGCATTTGTGTTTTGTTCATGAACTCTTTGCCTTTCCCTATGTCTTCAAGGTCTTTACCTACCTTGTCTTCCAGCAGATTTAGTGTTTATGTTTTTGTTTGTTTGTTTTGGCGCTGAGAATCAAACTCCTGACCTCACATTTGCCAAGCAGTCACTTACACTGCTGAGCTAAACCCGGCCTTTAGTGTTTCTGTTTTAATAGTTAGATGTTTGGTCCATTTTGACTTCAGTTTAGTGCACAATGGTAGGCATGGGTCTGTTTTTAGTCTCTGACATGTGGAAAGCCAATTTTTCAAGCACTATTTATTAAAGACTCTATCTTTCTCAAACAGTGAACATGTTTGGCTCCTTTTTAAAGATAAGGCAAATAAGTTTCTTTGTAGTTGTGTCTGCATCTTCTAATTTGTTCCACTGAGCCTCAGGGTTTTTTTTCCCAGTACCATGCTGATTTTATCACAGTGGCTTTGTAGTATAATTTCAAGTCAGGGATGGTGATGCCTCCAGCCTTGCCTTTATTGCCAAGCATTGCCTTTGCTCAGAGTTTTGTCATTTTGTCCTGACAAAATTCAGAGAAAAGAAGTCAAAACTTTTCAACACAAAATATTACTTCCTAATGAAAACTAAGACAGTTTATACTGCTCCAGACACTTTCAGTTGTAGGATCTATAGCCAGAAGCCCATATCAGCTGATTTTATACTGATACAGAATCCACTCTATCAATGTCAAGGCCCAAGGGGGAGGAATGAACCTAGAAGTGGGTAACATTATTCTCAAGTCTACCATCATTCTTTTGCTTTCTCTTCTACTATGTAGCTGAAGACAAGAGACAAGAATCACATAAATGAGACAATAACTACCCTTCTTCTGCTCATGTCTGCTCATTTACTCTCCCACCCTACCTAGAGGAAGTATAGCAGCAAATACATATAATCCTCAAGTCCATGGTATTTAAGCCTTAATGTCAAAGTCTCTGGGAAAATCTGGCTTGCATGTGAAAAACCCATTTGAGCTGCAGTGATGTTGTTGTCTTGCACTAGTTTATGAATCTGCAGAATTTTAGCTTAGAAAGTAACATCACCAAGATCCCAACACACACTGAAACTCTGATCTGTCGAGTTTAGGAAGATAAGTAAGAATCATCCTAGGGTAAGCTAGTTAAATATAACTTTATGTCAAAATTATTAGTCATGCTTAGCGCACCACTGTGATCACAGGCAAGATCATAATATAGAAAGGACATTCATCTTCCCCCTTGCCTTCACATCTTAAGGAAGCAGGTCATTCCTACCGGTCATTAGGAAGACCATCTTTCAGTTTAGAAACTGAGTCTGTCTCTCTGAAATAAATTAGATGAGGCTAAATATAGACCATTATACCATTTGTAGACAGATTTGTTATCAACAGTAAGCACAATTTAAAATGGAGCCAGATGTCGTGTCCCCTTCCCAGGATGTTTAATGATCTAGATTGTTGCTGACTATGCAAACTTGGAATCTGGAGTATGTATAGAGATAGATACGAAATCATTCTAATCAACCAAATAAAACAGAATCACATTTAGATTTCATGGCAATTTGACACATAAGACTTAGCAATAAGCAGGATTGAGATACTAGAAGAGCTCAGGCTACATCCTTTATGGACTGCTTACTGTGTTCCAAAGACAAGGTTAGAAAATAGGCATCAGGCAGTTGTGCATATGAGGGTAATCACAGCTCTCATAATAAAAACTTTTTAAATTACCTTTTTCTTATTCACTGAGGAAAGCAGACTCAGTGATTTATAGGATTGTAAGTAGTCTGCTCTGTCTCATCTTTCCAAAGTATCCTTTCTTTCTGTAAATCCTTTCCTGGGGTGCTTCCTAAGAAAGCAGTACCCTCTGAAACAAACAGGTGTCAAAGAAAATCTGATGCAAATAGGATTCCTACTGCCACAGAAGCACTTGTTTTGTACCTACACAAATGCTTTTCTCAGAAAGCCTTCACTGTTGATAAAAACTGTTTGAAAGGAACCAAAGCTAGCTAAAATGTTATTCTTTGTACCCTGAATACATTTGCTTCTGTTTCAGATTGGCTGTCTTAGTTATGTTTTTGTGTTTAACATATTAAAACGAGGGTTCTTTATCCTTTTCTATGATTTCAGCACAATTCTCTCCTCTGGATTCTGGATGCTGAACTTATTTGCCTATCTTTTTACTATGGTATCATTTGAGACAGTGATGGCTATACACATTAATGCACAGCTTCAAATGACCATTGACCAACACACCCTCGACTGATGAAGCCCATACTTGAAGTGTGCTCAGAGTGGCCAAAAAGGATTCACCGTGCACTAGGTCCTCCTTTGCCTTACTCTAGCTTACTCCAGTGTCATTTAGTAAGATGCTTACCACTGCAGATTCCCCTCAACCTTCACATAAGGAAGCTGTTCCCATCTGTATTTTCTTTGAATTATCCACTGAGGTCTGTCTGATTCAGGCAGAACAACAGAGCATGATCATTGGTTGGGAAGTAGGATAGTATTATTCTAGCTGTATATTATAACACTCACAGTACCTTCTTTGAGTTCCTGCATGTATGCTTTAGCTTGAAGACCCTGAGTCATAACATGGTCTGACATGGAAAAATTCAGGTTTTCTCAAACTTATTCATCCATAGGAACTTGTTTATTTTTGGTATAACATTTATCATCACCCAAAACCAAACCCTATATTGTCAAAAATAAACAAATAAATAAACAAATAAATAAAGCCAAGTACTCTTCTTTTCCCTGGGTCCCTCAATATAAGGCCTTGACTAGCAGTCCTCCTTGAGCTTATTCAAAATCCTGAAGTGGATTTAAGAAGTGGATCCTCAGGAGTGGATTTAAGAAGTAGGACTTGGGATGTGACGAAGGATTTGAATTTAGAGTGGAAAGGCTGAGTTGGCCAGTGGTCACAAATTGCTCCCACATGAAGAGGCACTTTGCCTGCCAGCGTGGCTTTCTGACACTGTTGTTCTGTTCCTCTTGTACATCAAATGTGCCCTCCCAATTTAATTAATGTGAGAGAATGGAGATGGGAATGCCAGTGATTTTTACCAGAGGCTCTTTTGAATCTCTTTTAGGAGGCAGTGAGTCAGAACTCATCTTTTCATTTTAAAGTACAGACATCCTTAAAACATGTTCTATTTTTAACAAAATGCTATTAAACTGTCATATACCATTCTTTCTGTTTTCTTCTCCACTGCTGCTGATAGTGATCAAGATATTTGTATGGGAGTAAAAGTTGTCTCTTTTACATTCAACTGATGTTTCTAGCTCCCCGATATCATTATTTTGCATTTCTATAGACTTTATCTTTCAAAAAGGCTTTCCAATTATTTATTTTTCTTCCCAGTTTCACTATTAGGAAAAACACTTCAATTTAACATTTTCATTGTTTCATCATCCTCCTCTCAATTCTTCCATCAGTTTTTTCATGGGTAGAAGAGAATAAATTAAGTAAATAATGGGGGTCTACTGTGTGTCAAGCTTTTCTTTCTTTTTTTTATTTTTTCAAATCATGTAATCACCATAATCCTCTAAGAGTAATAAGATGACTGATGAGATTTAGTTATTCTAACTTCCTCCAAGTTTGCTACAGAAAACAATAATGGCCAAAAAAGGTTACAAATAGTCAGTTATAATAAGAGCTGGGCAACCAGCCGAGGAATAAGTAACCTTCCCACTCAGTCCACAGATGCCATCCAATTCTACCAGACTAAAAGTCTCTGTTAAGGGGCACCAATCCAAAGTTTAGGCTTGCATACAAGTGAGGTTTTCATTCTCTGCTTGCCTTAAACTATACATCTAAATGCCTGTGACTGCACTTACCACCTACTACTGCCAGAGGCAGGGACTGGCAAGAGAAAAACAAAAGAGATCTAAACCCAAGGACCAGCCTTGTTCAGGAAGTTTCCAGGTGGTGCAGAAATTCCCAAGTGCAAGCACAGATGTGCCAGGGAGACAGTGGAATTTAGACTCCCAAGTCACATTTAAAAATTGTGGAAGCTGTGTCCTACTTAACTGGTTTAGAGAAATGAGAACTATAGCAATTTCATTCCTTCTCACAGGTGCCATTGATGATCAACACTGTTTTACATATGAGAAAATCAAAATATGGGAAATTAAATGAATTGGACAGTCATACAAGTCAAGTAGAGGTAGACCAGATGATCGTTCTCTACTCTGTTTCTGACTATGCAGGGTGCCCTGGGTCTGCTCTTTTCTGGGCCCAGAGCTACTTGCCTTGCAGCCACTGGTTCCATCTTTTTTCTTCTTTCTCCTTGTAAGTTTTGCCTCAGAGATCTTGTATACTTCCAGAGATCTTGTATACTTCTTGTATACTTCTTTCTCCTTGTAAGTTTTGCTTCAGAGATCTTGTATACTTTACTTCACCTATCAACCTGGAAATTGGCCACTTCATAACTATACTTACCTAGAACAAGGTACAGTCAATTTCACAATACCTAGTTGACAACTCTTTTGACATCTCAAGGCCACTATTTTTAGCTACTAATGTACTTTCTTCATAGGAGACTTTATTAGGATGTTCATATAAGACTCTTTATTATAAATTTTCACACAGTCCTAAATACTGGATTTAGTGTTTTCTTTTCTTTTTAATTTTAGCAGATAAGAAAAAGAAAACCAAAGAGGTAAAGAATTATTTTTTAAAAATCAAAAAAGAACAAGTATAATGGTAATAGGCTGATCGAGGAGACGATACAAAAACTGACAGGAAAACTTAAAACTCACAGCAGTATAAGGACATAAGGTGAAAGGGCAAATAGCTAGATGCTTCAACTAATTTTGAAGATATTACTGCATTAAGGGTGCTTGTAATAATGACCTTGGCTATTTAAGGAAAAGTGTTGAACTAACATTAGTGTTTTATTTTTGAAATGGCAAGGGTATATATGTGACACTATTAAGAAAGATTTCTCTCCAAGAAGTTAAAATGTAAAATATCTTACTATTTAAAGAGGTAACACTGTAACCCTTAAACAAACAAAAAGTGTATCTCTTCAGAGTTCTGGATAAACTGGTTCTTACAGATATATTTTGTATGCTGTCAGGAATAAATAAGTACACTGCAAAGCAATTATGCAACTGCCACATATCTTTCTTATGTATTAAACATCTGTATCTCTCCTCATACCACACCTTCACCTGCAACAGTGCATGGATACCGTCACAGGAATATATTTCCTTTTGAGGCACCCCAAACAAAGGAATCTTCTACTGAAATACTATTTGCTGTTTTCTGAAATTCAGAAAAAGCCATGTGTTCCATGTTTTTATTTAACATATCTAAAAACCATAATCAAGAAGTTCTTTTGATTAGCGCCCCATGTGTATAACTGGCACTGATTGCCCCAGTACCTGAAACTTAGAGTCATCTAAAAATACTGGCCTTTTTCCTAAGTAGCATTTGGTCTCTTTTCTTTTTTTCAAGAGAATAAAGCCAAGCAAACTAAAATAAACTAAAGCCAATCAAAACAAACTGGGTGCAAGTGACACAGGACTTCAAAACCACAGGAAATCAACAATGGTTACCACAATGCCTCTTGTTGTCTTTAAAAATAGCTGTCCATACCTTCAGACACAGTAAAAATCAAACAAAACAGAACAGAATAGAACCAATAAAAACAAAACAATGAATGCAATAAAGGACTTCAGAACAAGATAATAGTACATCCAAAATGGCTACCATAATGGTTGCCTATGTCATTATATATATAATAAAATAAAACAAAACAAAACAGTATATAACCCAACCAAGAAAACAATGAAAATGATACTGGACTTCAAAACCAGATAATAGGGAATTAAGAATGGCCACTACCTTCAGATGGACATTCTCCATAAATGCTATACTGCATGTTGTTATCCTTGAATAGATGATCAGACTGCCAGCTTTAGACCTGCAAAGCCAGTGAAATACTAAACACTACAAGCATTAAATTGTATTTTACATCAATAGCTATCATCACAGCCTGTATTTCATCTGGATCAACCAGTGACTTATTGCAGGGGGAGGAGTGGTTGGCTCTTCTTGTTTCCCAGCCTGCACACCGGAAGGAGCTGACATGTGGCTGTCTTCCAAGTGGCGCACACATGGTGCCAGTTCACAGGGAGGGCTTACTTCTTGTTCATTTCTTGTTCTCTTCCTCTTCAGTATGGTGAATGCCACTGATGAAACGGGAAAGCCTGGCATCTGGCTGTTCCCTCAGCAGCCAGTGTATGGCTGCAAATTGATTTTTGGTACTGATTTCATCAATATACATTTCAGTCTTTTAGTTACAGAATATAACATTTTGTATGTAAGAAACTGATAAGAGCTTTGACTAATAATAACAAATTGCTACAACCCTGAAGTTTTAGTGACGTTTCTACCAAGCCTCAAAGACCTCATAAACAGTCAAGAAATTGAACTGCTCTGATGACAAGAGCTGTGGCTGGTGAAACGGAACAAAGAATCATAGAAAAACAATCACACAGTTAAAAGACAAAAGCCTGTATTTATGGCTGATGATTCTGGTAATTGTCAATGGAAATGAAGCATAGCACATATTTTGGGGGCAGGAGTTATGAATAAGCACAGCAATTTTTAAAATATATTTGTCTGAATTCAGTAAGATGTGTTAACTCTTACCTTGGCCTTCTTTCATTCTGTTTATTATTATTGTTCTTCTGCATTTGCTTCTCTTGAAAATAAGGAAAGGGGCTGGGGATTTAGCTCAGTGGCTTAAGCACCTGCCTGGCAAGTGTGAGGTTGTGAGTTCAATCCCTGGTACAAAAAAAAATAAGGAAAAGAAATCTAAGTGCTTTTGTGAATTTTGACAGCCTAGTGCAAATAGATTAATAACACATTTCTTTTTTAATTTTAAATAGAGAGGATATCTGTGGGTGATATGCATGATACATTAGCTAGTAGTGGAAAGAGTAAGAAAATATGGAGGCACCATCATGCTGTCCGGCATATAAGCTTGAGGTTGACTTAAAGTATTTCCTGTGCATAAGTTTCATTAAATGTGGCTTTAATGAATCTCTCTTTTGGTGGCTTGAGACTTTTTTTCTGAACACCTTGTAGAAAAAATAAGTATTGACATTTTTCATCTTTCTTGAACAGTGCATTAAGAATAATGAACGCTAGGTCAGTGGTCCTAACTCAGAAGAGGGCAGATTTGAATAAGATGGACTGCTTCATTATGTTTCTTGTTTCCCCAAATTCTAACATAAAGATAGAGAGCTCAGAATGAATGAATTTTTCTTTCCCACTGATCTAGAACTTCAGTTTTAAGGAATTCCTTTATGCAGAAAGCCTTGAGGGTCTCAATCAGTTACTTCTGTTCAGCACATATTTTATTTCCCAGTTTCTCACTTTTGCCCTTACAAGCTACCTGTAAATATGTGGGAGTGCATACCCATGTTTACATCAGCACAATTCATAATAGCTAAAGTTTGGAAGAAGCCTATATGTCCATCAGCAGATGAGAGAATAAGGAAAATGTGCTATTTACATACATTGGCATACCACTCTGTCATAAATAATAAACTTGAATCATCTGTAGGGAAATGGATGCACCTTGAGACTACAATGGTAAATGAAATAAATTATACGCACAATCATAACTATTTCCTGGTTTCTATTACAGTAGAAACTCAAAATTTAAATAAAGAGCAAAATATAAGGTAATAGGAAGTAAGAAGACAGATCTTTCTCAAATGGGAATAGGATCAAGGATGGAGGGAAGGGAAAGTGAGAGGAGGGGAGAATAGGATAGAAAACACAAAATGAAGATGTGTTCTGCACAAGCACCAACTCCACACAAGGAATGTAAACATTATGTACTACAAACATGGACTAAAAGAAAACCAAAAATAAAAACAAAATAGGAGCAGAAGGGGTGCTGAAAAAGCCAGAGTTCTTGAAAAGTTTGCTCTGGACACAAGTTGGTACAGCAAAGCTATCTGCCCCACTTGACTAGAAAAAAAACTGAAAATTTTTGGGGTAGGACTCATGCAATAAATAGTTATCCATGCATATTTTTCTAATTGAAATTTTGCTGTGGAGTGGAACTATCTAAATTCAGAGTAAGAAAGACAGAAGAAGTAGAAAGAGCTAGAGGCAGCCTGGTATGTGGCATGAGGCAAGGAGCGGTCAGAAGGTAGGAGGATTTGAAGGGAAGACAACTTGCCTGCCTGGGGTGATTTGCTGTACTCAGCTGTGGGATATGTCTGTTAACTCTTGGTGTAGACATTTGGATTATGGGTAACTTGAAATGGCTATACCCTGGCATCTTCTAGAAAAGTAGAAGGCAACAAGTTTGGTATCAAAGTCAGTTTTTATTTAAAAATATGTGACAATAAATTATAAACTTTAAAACTGGTTCATACCAGATGTATAAAATCAAGAAAATATTGTCACCATTTTGTGAATTAACTGGCTGATACACATCTATTTTTATTCTTACCTTTTTTGGTTGAATACATATTGACTTTTTTTTATAAGACTGCATTTTTATAATATTTTCCATAGAGTGAATGACAGAAATTCATTTCTTCTCTAAGTTGACAAAAATTTTATTTTAATACTGACTTTAAAAGTCTTTTAAATTTTACAACTTTTATTGGCAATATAAGACAAATAGATAGAACTGTTGTCTAATTGGGAAAAGGGAAGGTTTTACTAAGATAATTTTAAGAATTGTAAGATCTAAAGCTTTCAGTTTTTTCTCATACAGTAACTATGCTTAAATAATGTCTCAGTTGACAGCATTCAACTAGTTCATGGGCAGTGGTCTCATTTTAGTGATGAATTAGAGTTATTGTGTCTGTTGCTATCAATGTGCCTTGTACAGTGGACAATAAAGTTAAGAAGTTCTTGATTGATAGTTCAATTTCACATATAACTGTAAAATCATCCTACTTGATGTCTCCAGTACTCTGCCAGACTTTTACCCTTCAGAGAAGAATACTGATAAATAGTATTTGATAGTTTAAAATATCTGTGTAATTCCCTAGATTTGTGCATGCAATATGCACAATTGTATACCTATATCGTCACATATATTCCTGAAAGGAAATTATTTCCATTTTGCTAATAAAATAATCTTCTGTTTACAATTTTTCAAATATTTTATTGAAGTGTATACATACCAAAAAAGGTACCTATCTCATAACTGTATGCCTCGAAGTACTTTCCCAAATGCGCATCCATGAAACCAGTATACAGATTGAGAAGTAAAACGCTATCACCACTGCAGAAATCCTAAACTGGCTTATTCTATCCCACCGCAGATTTGATTAGCCTGCCTTTGTACTTAATGTCAATGAAATTATTATATTGAACTCCTTTTTTGTGGTAAGATTTTTTCAGTCATTTTTATATACACATAGTTTAGATAGTTTGCATTTAAGTTGTAGATATTGTAATGTGCAAATATGCCACAATTTTTAAATGTTTATTGCCATTCATACATAAACATTGGCTTCTAGTTTAAGGCTTTTATAAATAGTACTGCTGAAAACATCCACATACATGTCATTGTATGAACACTTGAACTCATTTATGTTGGCTATGTTTTGGGAAAGTTATTGGATCCTAAAGGAGCCACATATTCTGCTATAGTGGATTCTTCTGAATAGTTTTCCCAAGTCATTGAACTCTTCTGCTTAAATATTGTAGGTCTGTATGTTTAGAGGAATTTTTCATTGGCTTGCTTCTGGCTTTTTATGTTTCAAACCTTATCTTTTACTAGTCACTTAATCCTGGCACCAAGTGATATGAAGTAAATCCACATCCTATTACAACCTTTGAACCTGTGATGCTATGTGAGGTAGCATAGTGGGAGGAGGGGAAAATCCCATACTGCTAATAGTTTGCCTATTCAAGAAATAAACTGAATCTCATCATCATATTCCATTCTATCTAACTATATGCAAGATCAACTTCCTCCCAGTAGGATTCCCAAGATAAATAACACAACTAAAATTCTATCCACCACTACAAGAGAAGTATAATAGAAAAGAACTGAAAGGAGCAACAGTTATAATCTATTGAAGAAAAAATTTAAAATTTTACAAAACATCTCAGCACACTGAAGAAATAGCTAAGACCTCCCTTGGGGGTTATAAAAAGGGCCTTGACAATAAAAGGGCCTGAAGCTTTGGCTTCAGGAGACCATCCCTGATATCTTGCTTGAACATGGCCACATAACAAATACGTGCAAAAACTCACTGACATTCAACATCAGCGCATGCATCAGCGATGGTTGGCCAAGTGCTCCTGCTGGTTTTACTCTAGGTCACTCAGATAATGAGAGTGGAGGGAGTCAATGGATTTAGCAAGCTCAGACAAGGAGGCATTAAGGTGGCCCAGCTCCTTGCATGTTCTTCCTCTTCCATCAGCCAGCCTGGGTTTGTTCTTTGTCATGGCAGTGGCAGGGAACATGAAGAGAAGCTGGCTGTACAAACCCATTTGCTTCTAGTGCAGTACTATCAAACCCATGGCATGGGTGCCAGAGTAGGCAGTTATCATTGAAAGCTCTAAAATTTTTGCATTATTGCTCTAGTGTATAATACTAACTAACTCTGAATGATCACAGAAAGCTAGATGGCTGAGTTCAAAGTCAGAAGTGAGAAATGCCTGCAAACACCATAGTAATGAGTGTGAGCCTGTGGAAGGAGGAAGACTGAGGCCATTCTTCCATCATGGCTCAACAATTAGATACATAGTAAATCTGCCTCTGGTTCCTGTCTTCCATCCACACACAGCTAGAATAATTATTAGTAGAAACCTAAGGTTGGGAGAGCAAGGTACTGTATACTGAGAATACATCTGTGGTATAATTAGTGTCAGAGTGGAAACATCCTTTCTCCACTCAAAACAGCTTCCTTCCTGAATGAAGGAAGTTTGTGGGTTTCACACATTGGAAATGCGTAAATACATGGAAAATGGTGATCTATTTACGTGATACTAGACTGGACTACTTGTGATGAAAGGCACCCTAGGATCCCAAGGGCTGAGAAGCTCAGTTTCTCGGTAACCCTGGAGCTCATTACTGCCCTTTTTCTGTGATTCAGGACACCAGTTTGAAAGTCTTCATCCACAGTTTGAAGTTGCTCAGGCGTTCAGCCCTAGACTGTCATGTCTTGGGTATGTAAAACACATTCCATCTAGAAGAACTCCTAGAATAATGTAATAGGAGCTTCATCAGTCATTTACATATAAGTACATCAAATCTGATTTGGTATCAGATCTATTAAGGCTTGATTTTCATTTGTTTCATTTTGTTTTCTGAAAAAAAAAGAAAATGTGAAGACTTAAGCAGAAAAAAATCTAGACGTGCTTTGGAAATTCAAAGAAAGAATAGACAGGAAGCAAAAGAATATAGAAGTCAAATCTCACTTTTATTTTGATTTCAACCTCTCCTTGCTGTGAGAATATCTTATCTTTGATTGGAAAAGTAAAGAATATTTTCATTCCAAACTCCTATTGTATCTAAAGGAGATGCCTGATCTGAATTGCCAGTATCATATTGTTTTGTAGATAGTGTAGATGTAGAAGAGAAAAATCATTATTGTTGAACTATGATATAGAATTATCTGACAATTAATCTGCTAAGCCATTGATAATTTTAACTGGTTAAGTTTTATTACCCTTTATTAAAAGTTCGAGAACTAGTGTGCAAAATTTCCTAGAGAGAGCATGTTAACTTTTTCTGTATTGCACCTGTATAGAGAATTATGGGAGAATTTGAAAATTAGGAATTCAGATAGAATCTTATTTTAAACAACTTGAACAGAAATCAGAATCACTATATTGAAACAAAATCTCATTAAAATGGATCTTCACTGCTGTTCAGTATTAATAGATATATTGGTTATTGAGCTTTTTATTTGTTTACACAAAATAAACATTAGGTATGTACTGTGTCTACAAATATTAACAAATTGGAGAAATGCAAAGGTATAGGTTCCTGCCAGTAATGAGGGAGAACCTAAAATTATTTCTTCCACTGTAATTATATTTAAAAGAAATGTATATATGTCTTAGTATGATTTGTATTTTTTTTACATTGTGTTAGTAGTAATGAAAGCATGAACAAAATTTTTTTCATAAAGTTCAAGTTGTAGGACCGTGTCTTAGGCAATAGACTTATAAAGATGCCTACATAGAATAATTAGGCATGTATTGTTTATAGAGAGATTTAGTAGGGAAATATATTATTTTTATAGGATCATCATATAGAGTTACAGAACATTAATCCTAAAGCCATTGCCAATTTTTACCCTTTAAGTATCATTGGCTAAGTACATTTCACTAATATTTCAGTGCCACCTTGTCCAGGTGTAAGTTATTTCTTATTGGGAACCAAAGCAGCACACTGAAAGTTAGCCTTCAGGGTTTAATCCAGTGATCTATTCAGTGCCTGACAAACATTAGTCTTGCCTGGACTCAGGTCCACCCACACACTTTATTATTTGGCTCCCTCTTAAATTTTTATACCTTATCTAAATATAACTCTTGTTTTAACACTAGAATCCAAATTGCATTTTTAGTAACCCCTACACACACACACACACACACACACACACACATCTTTTGCAATGCATAGGACTATGACAATTGACCAATGTGATTTCCAGTGATGAGTATATGTAAGATATCTAGGAATCCAACTTCAGTGTGTACCTTTAATTCCAAAAGAGCAATAATTCCATTAAGTAGAATGACAACAAACTGAATTTTTCAGCACCAGAAACCTTACACATTCCCAAGCTCAACCTCTCGGCTTGCTATATACAGAATGGATATGAAAGAACCCAAATTCCCACCCAGCTGGAACATGTATGCAGTGAGACACTTTTAAGAGAGTGAGAATATTCACAGGAACCAGGTGTCACAGCAGGATGTAACAAGGCATAGTGCTCCTTGCCCTTCTTTATTTCCCTGTCTGTTCTTTCTGGTGGAACAAATCACCTAGTCTTTAGAACTCAGAAGTTGATATCAGGTGACTGTCTCTTATTGATCAGAAGTCACTGCTTCTAGTGACAGACAAAAAATAGACAAGAATTTATTCTGAATAATTTTAATCATACAATTTTCCTATATCACTGACTTTCTTCTTTTTCCTGTTTATTATACTTTCATAAAGTGTGAGATCAAGATAGCAGAAAAGAAAGGGATTTTGAAGAAATAAATAGAAATAGGTTGGTATCTGTTCAATTTATGAATTTTCATGTTCAATTTTTAAAACACATACAAAAAAGTCATGTGCATCAAGAGACAAAACAGTAAAGTGCAAGTCCTGTTTTTGAAGAAATAGTGGACCACACATTGTAGTAGATTACAATCAGTTTGAGATATTCTCCCTGTCTTTTCAAATGTGTTCGGAAGATGTTGATTTGTAAAAGTAAATGGGAAAACACAATTCTGACCAGCAGAAATTTATTTATATCACAAGACACTGAATACTATATGATGTAAGATGTGTTGTAGAGCAGCAAAGAAGTGTTAAATTTACTGTATTCTACATGAAACCTAGCTTTTGAAACAGATGGAAATAGATACAGCAGGAAAGCCTGGGATGATAGAAAGACAAAGAGTAGTATATTAAGAGAAGTTCTTCCTATAGTCATGTCAATGACAAAATAACTAATTGGCACGTAAGAGCTTTCACTTATTTTTAAAGTTTTGTCATGCATTTATGGTTTATGAGGAGGAAATGGAATACTGATTTTGTATTACCTTTTAAATCAGTATCAGTTGTGTATATTAATAACTACACAAACATCCCCACATACCTGTGTAACTTGAATGAGTATACAAAAGGAGAAATCTTTGCTTTCTCTAGTTGAATGACATTTTTTCTTTAGAAATGAACACTAGGCAGTGATTACTTCTAGCCATCCAGGTTAATCACATGTACAATACTGGTCAGCTCTTGCCACAACAATACCATGTAACAAAGCATCTCCAAGTGCATGTGTATTCAAAACTATGTATTCACTCTCCTGTTCATAGATTTACAAGCTAACCATGTCTTGGCTGATCCAAGTCAGGCTCAGCTGTATGACTGTGCCGCAGGCTACATATCAAATGGGCTTGACTGTTGCAGCTTGGGGTCAGATCAGCTTCATACATACTCATGTTAGACCCTGGGCTTCAGAGGTAAGACATATTCTTCTCCTGGCAAATACAGAGAGCCCAACAGATTAAGCTGAAATATAAGATAACTACATGAATAAATGTACTGAATAGAAAAAGTAGAGCAATGACTATGTATTTGATGCTGGTTATTATATAAATAATACCACAGTATTCTGAATTTGATATTTATGCTTTCTAAACAAAGAATATAGAATATCTTGGCTAGATTTTAATCTAGCCCACTGCCCAATAGTTACCATTCTGACATCTAGTCTATTATGATTTTCTTTGAGTTTGTTACTATTAGTTTACAAACCATGAGCCTGATTCATGGTCTTTCATTTAACAAAATAAAATGTTCTCCAATAATGAAGGAAAGTTTGTCAGTCTTTTACCTCATAAGCTTTATATGTCCACAACTGTAAGGAAAATGTGTATTGGAAAAAATTCTCGCCTATGGGACCTTGAGGCCTCAGTTATATACCCTCTGCCATAAGAAGAATCTTGAGATAGGGAGAGTATGATTGCCATTACTATGTATGAAAGAGTTAATATTTTAGATTCACTGGAAACAGCTACCATAAAGTACTTTTTACTTTAGCAATAGCAATACATGCATTACACTATGACCTCCACGTCTGATTTTAGTCATCATAGGCATGGAAAGCAGATGCTTCATTCACAAAGCAGATTGCATGATTCATTTATCTCCTCCAAATTATCTGTTCTAAATACCTGCCTATCTTCTACCAACTCATCTTTGTCACTTAAAATGCTATGGATATGTACAAACACCAAATGTTTGATGAGTTGACAATCATTAAAAGCCAGAACCAGGCTCTGCTTGCCACCCCAAAAGAGAACAAAATCTTTATGGAAATATTTGACCTGTATTTTATACCTGCCCCTCAAAATTGGATGTACTTCAAAAAATGGGTTAAATGGATTGTAAATAAATATCTTCATACAAGAATGCATTTAATATAGTTGTTCTACTTGGTGCAAAATCAAAGGGCAATATCTGAGTTAAATAAAATTATTAAATGACAGATACTTGTTAAAGCAATTCATTTATTTTATCAAGTACAGTGAAATATTCTTCACACAACCTTATGTTTTTCTACTTATGAAAGCAGAATCTATTTACTTTGATTGTATAATTTAAGATTAAAAACAATAAGTTGTTCCTATAGTTCCTGATATTTGCATACAGATACAATAAAATTATGCAGACAATATATACAGAGTATAATGGGAAATAGAAAAGCAGCTGCTCGTCTGGTCATAATCAGTCCTCCTATAGTCTATTTAATATTAGAAAGTATTTAGAGTGGCTTGAAAAGTAATTGAATATTCTGACAACTTGATTTAAAAATGGGCTTTTACAAAGGCTTTTCCTATTTCTGTAGGTGATTCCTTTATACATGTTTTAAGGTCAAGATGGTTCAGAGAAAACCTCTTGTCTACTATCATGAACATATAAAATGTCTCACTTGTTAATTTTTGCTGATGCTGGCATAGAATTTTGTATCAGGTTTCTTTCATAGAAGAATGTTTTAAAAAAAAAATTAAAGCTGAATGTAATCATCCAAAAGAACTTTATTGCTGAACTTTATTTACACTGACAGAAATGGAACATTCAGCCATTTGATCAAAAACCTTTGACTTACTACCTACAGATGGTTTTCCAAAATATGTCAGAAAGATAATCCATTGTTAACCTTCAAGTGATACGCCATTTTGGGAAAATCTTCTCTTTTGTCTTGAGTCATAAATGAAGTGAGTCTGTAGTAGCCTGCTTGGCCACCTTTGTCTTCCCATTTGTTTCTAACAGTCACTCAATGAGGATTAAAACTAGACTGAACTAAAAGCACTAAAGGTCAAAATCAAAAGTGCCCTTAGTGATTCTATACAACAAAAATTCAGGAATAAAAATACTATCACTATTTCAAGACAAAGGGAAAATGGAGAATTCAAAGTTGAAGTTTGGAGCTTCTTTTTCTTGGACATGCCATCTTCTTACTCTATTACCACCTTTGTTCTGATTTCAAGAGGTACATACTGTGTACTGCATTTATATCACTGCTCTTTAAGATGTGGTTGATAAACTGGCCCTAGGCCAGTCGGTGCAGTGTTAATGATCCACAACGCAATAACTACAGAAACTGGATAAATGTTTAGATAATCACACTTAACCAGGAATGGTGGTTAATTTTATATATCAACTTGACTAAACTGGGGGATGCCAAGATAGCTGTTAAACATAAGAAGTCATCCAATCTTTTGAAGACCCATTATAACAAAACTACAGAGAAAGGGTGAATTATCTTTCTCTCTCCTTAAGGAAGGACACAAGTCTTCCCTTGACATCATACTTCCTGATTGTGTGAGCCAAAGGAAAAAATTCATCGTGTCAAAGTTTCTGTCAATGACTTAAATATCTGTCAAGAAACTAAGAATCCAGTTTTTCCATTAAAAAGTCATATTGGGGCAATGCACTATTGCAGATGAAAGCACTAACAGCATCCTTTACTAGGTGCTTTAAGAACTCCTGTGCTTCTTTTCTAGTTGTTGGGACCGGGCCACATTCCCTCCTGCAGTGAGGAAACTCTCCCTCCTTCTGTTTCATATGCGGGTAACATCAGCCTGCATGATTATTGGCTCTAACTCAATCCTTGATTTCCTAATTTGTTTATAATATGCTGTTTGATAAAAAGTGTCTAAATTAGATGAAGAAATATCTCGTATTATGTGATAGTTATTACCTGCAAAAAACTATTGTCTTCCAAATTGTTTCTCAGAATAAATCCAACCTGGATTCTCACCTGCTGCCCAAGCCTAGAGCTGATTTTATATCTACCTCCTTCAATCTATACCTTTCAGTACTTTCCTTGGTCAGCATACTTTTGGCCAGTATAACACAGATTCCCCTGTAGTTGTCTAGTTTTTCTTCTAGAGTACCATAGAATTGTAATACACTGAAAGGAATTGAGGTTATATTTCTCAAGCACTTAGAAAACCTTATAATTATAATGAACTTTGCACACTCCACTGTCCTTTCCACAATATCAAGTTAACAACTCAACATTCTTGAACATGAGGCATACTCTGTTGTTTGTTAATCTTTTTCCAAAACAGGAATAAAACTCTGAAAGATAGGAATGGACACATGCAAATTCTGCTTTTCTTTTTTCCCTAAAATTCTAACTGTATTGCATTGTAAGTATTAAATTTAAAGACTTGTTGCATGATTTTGCACCATTGTTATAGCTTCTCATTAGTCTTTCCCTTCTTTTCTGTAATCCTCAGTTTTCATATTGAGTATATATATATATATATATATATATATATATATATAATTAAATTTTTCATATTTCATATGGTCTCTTCCATGAGTGTTTTGCTTAGTATTTTGCACATGATAGTTATTTTATAACATTTTTTAAGTCCGTCTGCCTGGCTTTTGAGGAGTGGTTTTCTTTTTTTACTCTCAGAGTCTAAAAGAACAACTCTGCTGTTTACATTTGCTATATGCAGAATAAACTTGTTTCTCAACTCTGCTGTTTACAGTTGCTATATGCAGAATAAACTCGTTTCTCAGTCCTTGGGCTTATTCTTTTTTCAATGTTTTCATCTCCATGTTCATTTTTGTGAATATGAGTGCCTGTTAGAGTGTTTTACCCTGTGTTGAAGAATTTATATTTTTTCAAACCTGAATCTTATTTTAGATGTTTTCTGTTCACATTTGTAAATGTGTTAGTAATCCTTGCGTTATTTTCTGGTCACTGACTTTGCGAAATCTTTTAAATCTTGTAATATGCAAAATTCTCCATAGTCATCTTCTATACAGTGATAAATCTTAGAATTGTCCCCACTAAAAAGTTAACCAGAAGTAGATCTTTAATTATTAACCATCAGTCTGTACTGATTGCCAATCCGATAACATTAGTCTCTGACTGAATTACTACTGAATTAAAATGTTTAATGTATATTATATATTTATTGAGATTCAGCTACATCAGTTGGCCTGTGTTGCCTTTTATTACTTACTTATAATTTTGTTCACTATAAAACTATCATAAATGATGTCCACCATTTGTTCTTCTTGAGGTAATATTGCTTACCTGTCATCTTGATATTTAAGAGTGTTCTCTAAGAACATCTGTTCCTTTTAAAAACTGCTTAAGTCAGCCTCTAAAATCATTTTAACCTTTTATGAAAATTAATTCCATTCACCCATTATTACCACATATTTTAGATATGCATAGAACTCTTTCTTTTCTTAACTTCACAGAAAGCAAATTCAATCACTGTGACATCGAACTATCAAGTCAATTGTGGGCATCATATATCCACAGTCATTGATTTGTTAATGCCCAGATTTCTCACTTGTTCCATTTTCTGCTTTTCAGAGCTCTGCTTTGCAGAATTTTAATTATATCATAATTACACACAGTAACTGTTATTTTATTAAAAGAAATTTTAAGAAATTAGTGGAAACTCTCAGCCATTTGGACTTACCATTAATCCCATGGTCTTTATTTAAAAAATAATTTTATTCACTTATCTCTCTCTTTCCCACTGTCTCCCCAAATGAGGCTGAAAAAATACTTTTTATCTTTAACTATTTGCACCAACCCTGATTCATGCTTCTTTTATAGTATCTTTTCTATTTATAAATTACAGTATTCTACCATTGCTTTTTGTCAAAAGCAGCTATATATGAACAAATAGAGAACAGTCAGGATTACTACCCTGTACTACATTCAGATCCACACTTTCTTCAGTGCTCAAGCACAGTCAACACTTGCTTGGGGTCCTACTTAACTATTCCATAAATCTGACTTCCATACATACACTATCTGTACACATTGCCTACACTATGTACGTGATAGGCCCACTACTATACCCAGCTCTTCTAGCCCATGAAGTACCCACATTTTCAGTGTGATTATTGGCTATTCTCAGCCCCAGTCTACCAAAGTACATTCACATCAGGACTATGGTTACAACCTCCCTAATGACAATCCAAAGTATAGAGCAGATTCACACTAAAGCATATACATTGAACAATGAGAGCTCCTCTCTATATATTACTACTGATTTACACTCTGTTCCCAACTACTTTGTTTTCTACTTAACTTTCTACTTGTCCTCTCATTTTCTTACCTTCACACTTCTCATCTTTTTAAATTGTGACTGTTTTCTAACCCATATGTGTTTTAATAGACTACAGTATAACAAAATTCTTTCCATAATCAAGATAGTCCCAAGCCCTAACTAATTGCCTACTGTGTCCAATAGCAATTATGAATGGATAAAATTATGTAGCTAGTACTATGGAATTTATTGTAATAGGAAATGACATCTAGTTCTTTCTCTTATTAACTTTATCTGTTATATTCTCCCTGCATAAATTCTTCCTTGTAGCTATCCACCAGCATGCCTAGAATAGCAAACAAGTAAAACAACTGAATTTGGTAATGAATTAAGCTCAGCAGTATCTTTGGGGTCGGAATGTTACAGCCATAAAAACAAGAGTATGAAACCAAAAATAAGAATATAAAGAGACAAAAGAAGGAAACTGATAGTAAATTCCTTTGGTACCAACTCATTATGCAGTAAAGCAATATCTTTTATTTTATATCAGTGTGGAAATTCATATTTCAAAACACAGTTATTATTTTGTTTATGTAAGGGCCAGCAGTAGTATTTTTAATAGCATACCCCCAAACCATTTCAAGTCTGACTCTACTTACAGGAACCCTATTATCTAATTTTTGGGGAGAATGGCTCTTGAACAAATGTAAGGTGTAACAAGAATATATGAAATTATAGGAATAGGAAATCGTGACTCAAACAAACCATTATGATTCAGCAATTATTGACTCAGAGTTCAATTTGAAGAAATCCAGAAAGAAAAGAAACTTTAAGAGTTTAGGGGAAAGGACAGTGTCTTATTCAGATTTTTAGCCCTAGTCCAGTACTCAGCACAAGTTAGGTGATTCTCAGTTCCGCTTCCTTTGTTCACAGAGCCTGAGACAAGGATTTAAGTGTAGATGACTTACTGAGAAGTGTTATTCAGAAAAATTCTGTCAGGGGGAATGGCAGGGTCAAAACAGAATATTGCCTCAGGAAAACTTCTTGCAGCTCCAGTGGACAGTAAGGCTCAGGACTGTAACAGCACTGCGGAGCAGTCTGCCCCTTGGGGTACAAGGCCTGGATTTTAAAATCTTGGATCAGTCAGTCATTAATTCCTTAGGGAACAGGGAAATTGTAACCGGCCAGAAATTTCTGGACATCTTCACTCCTATTCCCCAGCAATTCTCCAGAGAAGGCTTTGAGTACAAGCTGCTATCCATAGTTCTCAGAACAGCTGAGAGACGGGTGCACACACTGGAAAGAGAATCTTGGCTGTGGCATCTACTGCAGTGTGGTATACATATTTATTAAGTGGGTGAAGGGAGGGGAATGACCTTATCTGACTATAAACTAATATCATATTTTATAGAAAGGTAATACTTTCCATTTTTTTATTTATGGCAATGAATTTTATTCACATACTACATGTCCTGTCAGATTTAATCAGTGCCATTTTAGAACTCACGTTTAAGTTGCAAGCAAATATAAACAACTACCAAGTCTAAAAACACAGCCTGTCAAGAATCAGTAAAAGGATGTTTGCTTTTAATATTGCTCTTATTGGCAGAGCAAAAGTAAAAAGATTCATGGGCAGTTGGGTAGTTAAAACTATTAACAAGGTGGGAAGAAGAAATATTAGCCAAGCACAGTAAAACAAGACCCAAAGCAATGTAGAATGACTCTTTAGTCATCAGCAAAAAGAATACTTGGAAATATACAACAGAAAAGTAACATTCAAATATGGATTGGTCTTTCCTAACAGATCCGCTACTAGATATGAAATAGGAAAAAGCACAAAGTAACAGATTTTATTTCCTGGTGTTGGGGAAATTTTCAAGAATGCAGGTTGAAAGACAATGGTGGTTATGTGTATAACTCTACTTGAACACAAGAGTACAGCCACCTTTAACAGCTGCATTCGTGAACACAAGTGGTAAGACTATTAAAATGCCGCCAGTTCAAGTATAGCATTATTAACTTGGGTATAAGAGTGATAACATCTTACCAGAAGTATATAAATCACCATAAACATTATTTTTATATAGCAGATTTCAAATGTTTAGATTTCAATATAATTGTGATCTTTCAATCAGATTTTCTAACATTAAAATATTCTCATTTTGCTAGTAATTAGTTACATAAAATTTTCTTATAATCTTGACCTTAGATTTTCCCAATAAGATAGAAATTATGGTAAATGAATGCAATCCGGAGAGAAAGTTGCCAAATGTTATCTCTGCTAGTGTCCCTCGGTTGGAAGTAACAGAACCTAAGTGAGTTAACATAAGGCAAAACCAAAAATGTATTGGAAATTTGCGGGAATAAATCAAAGATGAAGAAAAAACTGATCACTTTGTCCTTGACAAAGCAAAAATAGGATGATATGCTTGGGAATTTACTCTATAGCATGATACTGTATCATCCTTAGCAAAACTCATCTTTTTCTTTGAGTCTCTCCATTTAAGTTTCCAGGACAGAGTTTTGTTAGTCTTACCTAGGTCATGTTCTCCCCTTGGATCAACTTGTCCAGTGACTAGTGACACCAAAATGGTTTCCAGAGCAATAAGTATTGCATGTGTGGCAATCCCAGTTTTTAGTTGTCTTGAGCATTAATTTGCTTCTGCAATATTAGAGCTTGCAAATTCATGAAGAGTTTTTGAAGTTTTTTGTTTATATGTTTCTTTAGTAGATCTTAAGTCTTAAACTCAATCAGAACTTTTTTAAAAAAATAGAATTCAATAGATTTCAAAACGATCAAAGTTTATCTTTATGCTGGAATTTTTAAGTCAAATTAGGGGTTTTGATTTTGATATAAAGATTGTCATTAAAATTTATTATGAAAAACTAGAAAAGTAAAATTACACCTGTGGTACCAATAATCATATGATTATTTTGCAGTATAATATCTGAGCTTTATCTTTGATTTTCATTTGTGTATTTACGATTTTCCCAAGTACCCAATGGCTTGAGTAATTTGAAATTGACAACTTGCATTAATTTTGTTGAATGCACATATTTGTAGGTCTGTGTCTTGGAAAACAGAAAGGAGTTGATAAGTGTATCTTCACAATAAATCTAAACTCATTTACCTGCTTGACTGGACTTGCACTTCTTGGATCATAAAATTTGTCCTCTGTAAGTCCACAGAATGGTAATAAGGATCCAAACTTGAATGAACTTGTAGGACCTATCATAAATTTATGAGCATGTAACTTTGAGACATGGTTACTACAGACTTGGAGTAATATATTCAACATGTAGTGGCATAGATGCCAAAGTTTCAGAAGCATCATTCTCAACTACTCAAGTTAACCTTGCCATTCACCAAGGCTAATTGTATTCACCAAATCATTTTCTTAGCTGCCACACATATAGATTTACCCAAGTAATACTTATCTCTGAGTTTGGTGACATGTGCTGCCATTGTTATTGCTGTTATTACTGTACTTTTCCTAGAATAGCATGTTCCAGGAATACCAAGTAAATCTTTCATTGATTAATAATGTTTAAGGAGGATCCATTCTTTTTGTCTGCTCATTATTTTTCATTGTTACAACCAGAACAAAATACTTCTTCATTGTATGTTTTTTGATGCAATGCTACATCCCATAACCAGTGGTGATAGGGTTAATGCCACATGTTGTCCATCACCTTCTTTCTGCTCCCTGTCTATCTAGAATGGTTCATGCTGAGATTCAGTACTATTCTGAGAGGACAATCATTAAGTCTTGCTTTCCTGTGAAATACCCCTTCTAAGTCCTGATTACCTGTCTATGGACCCATGGATGTTGAGAATCAACATTGGCATGTCATTGTTGGTAGTCACACACCCCATGTATTTTGAAGACAGTCATGCCTCTGGTGTGACTGAGAGAGATAAGGTTCATTGATGTTATGGCATACAACCTTTCCCATTGAGTTTCAAAACCTGAAAGATAGTTGAAAATCAAAATATCTGTGACTGTGCATATGGCTTCATGTCATCATTTGTTTGCTTAGCTAACTCTCTTGTGGCTTTCAATATGCCTAAAGATGGAAACATGGGATCCGTATTTTCAATATTTTTGAAATTATCTCACCAAGAAAAAGGAACTCTTCTGCACTGTTGGTGGGAGTATAGACTAGTGTAACCACTGTGAAGGTCAGTCTGGAGGTTCCTCAAAAAGCTGGGTCTGGAGGTCCCATTTGACCCACCTATTCCACTTCTAGGCATATTCCCATAAGATCTGAGAACATCACACCACAGTGATACATGTGCACCCATGTTTATAGCAGCGCAATTTGCAATAGCCAGATCCTGGAAACAACCTAAGTGCCCATCAACTGAGGAATGGATAAAAAAGCTGTGGTATTTCTATACAATGGAGTACTACTCAGCTATAAAGAATGATCACATTGTGATATTTATAAATAAATGGACATAACTTGAGACCATACTCAGAAACGAAATAAACCAAACTCACATGTGTAAATACTGTATAGCCTCCCTAGTATGAGAGTTGGTAAGAATATATAAGATTTTATGGTAATCATGAGTCCCCATCTCATAGCTTTGAAGCCTTTCAGTGTTTTCATTCATCAGTTGGAATGGTTTTATTCTATTTTGTTTGATTTTATTATACATGATGCTATGAACAGCTGTTTTGAAGAGAACAAAACATTATGACAGCTATTGCTGATTTAATACTGTCCTTCTTAGAAGTCCTACCAAGCTTCTATTCTTCTATTTCCATTGGTTCTATCTATCACATTGTGTCTTATTGGGATTTGAATATGTGTGAAAGTATAAACAAAAATTTTTATTGAAAATGAGATATTATAGTACCCATTGATCATTCTCTGTTATTCGGTTCAGAATGCCCTGTAATTCTTTCACTCTTTGAATGGTTTTATACTTTTTTGTTATGTTTGATATTATTGTATTCGAAACAACGCTCAGCTACAGCAGAGGAAGAAATATTGTGATAGCTATTGTTAATGTCTGGTTGTCTTAGTGTTAAGTATCGTGTTGCCTATGTTGCCCTGTTCCGATCTGCTCTGTACTGACCTCTTTTGTCTTATTCTCTTTAAAATAAAATGGAAATTATCTCCCCAAAATAGAGTAGCACTTGATATATAGTATCTAGAGGAAGAACCATACGAAGAGAAATATTCACTGAAATCACTCCTAATGATGAAGAGCTATCCAATTTTTTCCTATCAATCCTAACTCAAGGACTTAGCAGATATTATGAGATCTCAGCATTTCCCCTGACCATTTAAAGAACCCTTTTGCTGAAATTCAGAGAAGAGAGCATGCCTGCATGATTAGAAGCTTTACTTAAAATGTCACACATTTGTGGCAGCAAACTAAAAATGGACCGAAATTTCGAAGGAGGAGAAACGGGAGATATGTGTTTAAAACTAAGAGCCTTCCCTCTGCTGCAATCAGGAAGTGATGCCTTCTATGGAACAAAATACTATACTCTGGGCTCCTGTTCCTGATGAGATCAGTGCACAATGGTGATAAGATCTGAGTTATGTTGTCGTTCTGTTTTTATTTTTCATAAGCATTGCATTCATGTATAAATGTTTAAAAAGGAAAAAAAATCTCATTTTGAAATGTTATGTCTGTGAATAAAATATGTACATGTATTTGAGACACGATTTGACACTACAACAGTATATTTAAGATAAACTATCTTTCACAAACACATTTCACTGTTTTTACACATCCATTTGTTTCTGGAATGAAGGCTGAGGCATGAGGGTGGGAGGGAAGAAAAAGAGATAGGAAGGAAAAGAAAACAGTCAGGGAAGTTTGTGTTGTGATATTTCAGCTTTGCTCTTGATGGCAAAATTCTATCTGGAATGCAGTTTGGTTATTCCGGATGTCAGTTCACAAATCATGAATTAAGCAGCTCAAGCCAAGTGGCACCTAGCAGTAAAACTGGCATTTCTCAAAATATTGGCAGATCGAGCGAGCAACTGTTGATTTTAAATGTTTAATGAGCAATATGTTACTTATTCCAGTAATATTGTTGCTTCTCTAACCTTTCTCAGACTGCCGCCTTCTGCTTCATTTCTGGAAAGCTTCCAAGAAGGAAGGGTGAGCTAGAGAAGAGAAAGAATGTGGACAGTTCTTTAGAGGAAGAACTATAGGAAGAAAAATGCTTTAAAACTTCTTTCCTGTTGGTGGAGAATTATCCATTTCTTCTCAGATTCCTAACTCAGTGATTTAGTTGGTGTTACAAGATCCCCACATGTTTTTTCTTACACATTTATGATCCAAATGGAGTTAGGAGGATAAAAAAAGCAAAGAGAGAGGTCAAATAAGCCTGATGAGGTGTGATTGAAAGGAAAAGAAGAGGATAACTATGGAGAACCTAATGAGTAGATCTCAAGAGTGAGCTTGTGATGCTGGCACCCTGGGTGAAGCCACTGCACATGGTTGTGCTGGTTCAGAGAGTGAGCAAAAAGCAAGAATTCAGCAAAATCAAATAAACAGAGCAAAGAGATAGAAGAAAAATGAATAATAACCCCTGCTCTATGGCAGAAATACTCGGTACTTGATGCCCCTTATAGTTACGTGCTACCAACACTCATTTTTTTTTTTTTAGCTGAAGGAAATCTCTATCCAGGTAAAGTTAGGGAACCCCATGCAAATTATGGGTATCATTTGTTGACTGAAAAAAATCAATTAGCTTTCTTTATCAAAACCACTTCTTTCAGCAAAAGTGAATGAGGAATTTGAGGCATTACTAATTTTGAAATTCCCTTCATGGCTAATGCAGATAATTCATGCAAAAGATCTGGAGCAGTAGGGGTGTTGAAATGGAGATAACCATATGACTGATTAGCATAAAAAATTAGCTACAATGGCAAATCTCCTGAACAGAGCTCTCATTATATTTGGGAACAGAAAAGAATTCCTCAGTGCTCAATGAATTAAAATGAAGGAAAAAAATCAGTTATCTATGTGGAAGTTAGAATATGATTATGCCTTTGAATAAACACACCATCTGCATTAGGGCTATTTTTCTTATTCTTTGGTAGAAAAATACTATTGTGAAAACTTCACCCAAGATCATATTTTGTAAAGTTGCTTCAGAATATTCATATATTTGTACTCTTACATGTGTTTTAGGATTTCCTTATTGTTGTCATGAGGTATTTTTTAGTGATGAGCTCAGGAACAGTAGACATGATGTTAATGAACTCAGAGCAATAAGGACAGACTCTATAATCTAGCAAGTTTTGCTTTTCTCCTTTGGTCAGAGTCTTTAAGCCTGGTAGTTTCCCTCAAAGGAATATTCAGTCATGACAGCAGTAGCTTGTGAAAGAAAAGTCATTTGAGATTCATCACTAGGAAATCATTATTTATTGTCTTCTGTATGACGGGCAGAGCACATAGTGACATTGGGAATATTATAATTTTTCTGTATCCCGAAGCAACAGGTTTCTATATAGAGAGTCATGGATACCAAAAAGAAATTTGATAATCTACCATCACATTTGGGAAAACAAAATGTAGCTGCCACCACTTATCAAACTCCAGCCCTACTATGTCACTGAATTAAAGACTTCAGTGCTGGAACATGTGCCTATATGAAGAAAATCTTATTTGGGAGGGAAGGTAAAGAATACAAAAGGAGCAAATACAGTCAAATTAAAGTGACTTGTTAAAGTAACATCACTGGCTTCTTCTGGTGGGAAGGAAAAAGGGCAATATCACTTTTATGGCATATATCCTGCTTTCTTCACAATGAACAGTTATACTTAAATAATCATACGTATGTGTGTTCAGGATGGAAGCTTCAAGGAAGTGAAGACGGGCTGGTTTATTTACAACTGTGTGACCCTTCCCCATCTCATGTAGTGTCTGACATGCAGTAGGCATTCAAGGACTAGTATCTAGTATATAGGAAGAAATCAGGAAAATTTGACTCCTCAAAATAAAAGAGCCAATCAGAAACACGGGCAAACAGATGAATAGACACTTCACAGGAAAAGTGCCAATGGCTAATAGTCACATGAAAAAAATAACTGCCCATTTGAAAAATGCAAAGAAAAACAACACAGATTCTATCTATCTCAGAAGGAATGGCAATCATGAAGAAGGAAAATAATAACAAATTCTGGAGAAGCTATAGAGATAAAAGGAACATTTTTAAACTACTGGTGGGGATATAAATCAGTCTGGAGATGCTTCAAAAAACTGAAACTAGAAATTCCATGTGACCAGCTATTCTTCCCAGAAGAGTTAAATATGTCTTATTAAAGGAATACATGCATTCCTGTGTTTATAGCATCACAGTTCATAATAGCTAAATCTTGGAAGTGGCTGTATGTCCATCAACAAGTGAATGGATAAATAAAATATATTATTTACATACAATGGAGTACTGCTTGTGCCCTAAAGATAGACTTGAGTCATTGTAAGAAAATGAATAATGTTAAATGAAATAAATCAGATGCACAAGCCATATATTGCATGCTTTCTCTTACATGAAAAATCCAAAGCAGAAATAAAGATTAATGTAAAACAGAGAGAATAGGAAGTAGGAAGATAGATTTCGTTCACAAGGAAAGGGAGGAAATAGAAGGAAGGGGTGAAAGGGGAAGAAAATGAGATGAGAAAGGGAGTTAAGATACACTAGCTTCCCAGGGAATGTAAACATTTTGTATTACACACATGTTGTAAGATATTTTTAAATGCTTAAAAAGAATGTATCATGTTGGAAGTATAAATAAATTTACAGGTCAGTGAGAGAAAGGGGGCTATAAAGAGAAATAGCCCTAAATCACCAATCTCAGTACTTACTTTGTAGTTGGAGTGATAGGCGTGTGTAAAAATGATAGCAGTATGTCCTAATCTAGGGCATAACCATTGTATGTTCATCTTTTGAGAGTAGAGAGAGACTTAAAAGAACTGAAACAGTAGAAATTAGGATGTTTTCAAGAAGTTAGGCAAAGAAAATAAGAGAAGGGAAGATGCTGAGAAATATATCATAAGGGAGATGCAGTTTGGGTTGGTTGATGAAATTTGAGAAAAAAGCCAGACAAACAAAGGAATATCTTTTTGAGGATGGAAATGAGCATGTACTATTTGTATTAATCTATGTACTGAAATCTGAAATCACAGCAAACAAATAAATAAATGTTTTTGCAATATTTGAAGTTTGATTAGATTTTTAAGATACAATAAAATATATAGAAAGTCTCCAAGAAAGAAAAACTACAATATTGTAGAAGCTCAGAGTGTAAAGTATTGCTAACTATAGTAGGGTTCTGGCATCCTGTAGATGGATAAAAGTCTGCTTCTGCAGACTTGCTCTATCATGGTCTGATTCCTCACTGGAAGTTCAAATCCTGGCATGCTCTGCAGAGACGATAAGGAGAAATGAGCTGGAGGTTCTCCAGTATCCCATGACAAGAGAGCTATTAAATTTAACTGTGTGCCTTTACTTAAATATGTATGGTACTTGGCAATTTGCTTATATTTTCTCTTTTGAACTTTTTAGTAATGGTATGAGGTCAGTCTTATGAAGGCTGCTGTTATATCCTTCATTATGCAGATGGGGAAAGTAAATTTTGAAAACATTTTTATGACTTGCTAGAGCTAACAAGATACTATGAATTCCCATACCCTAAAACCAGTGACAATATCCTATTATAGTATACAGGCCTAATTATTTTGTAAAATCAAACAGTAAAATAGAATGACCAGAAAAATAAAGATAAATGTTATAAGTAATTTTCTGTCCTATACAGCAAAAGATTTTAACCTAATCACACATATTTTATAATTTTAATGTACATTCCTATATTTTGTTCTATGTATTCCATACATATTTTATTCTCACCTTTTTGCTATTTCTAAAATGTAACTTCCACTGTATTTATTAAAAATGCATGAACTAGTGCTAGGGGTATAGCTCAGTATTAACATAAGTCCTAGGTTTGCTCCTCAGCATAAATAAGTAAATAGGCAAGCAAGCATGGACTTGGGAGCTATGCATATGCAGAGCTGAGTTCACATTCTGAGTCCTCCATTTACTAACTTTGTAAGTTTAAAACCTGATCCAAAGCTCTGTTTCACCTACATTTATAAGTAGGAATGATTATATAAAGAAAGAGATGGTTATTATATGTTACAATATTATGTTTCGTGAATTAAAATAGTATGTGTGGAATTCCTTACTTCACAGTGGATCACAGTAAGTTCTCAAAAAATAATGATTCAGTGAATGATTATTAATTATCATCTTATTTCCCACTACGTATGTGATCTTTGACCAGATAAGTAATAACTCTGACCCTCAGCTACCTCATTGGTTGGGTTAAAGATATTTGTATTACAGAGTGTAAGGATGATTAAATAACATAATTTATGGAGATGTCCTAGTTCATAGCTCTCACTAAATAAGCAACTGTGTTTTTCCTTTTCCTCTTCTTATTTTCTTTCTGCATGTCACTGAAACTCTTATTTGTACTCTTGCTTTCTTGAGAATCTTAGTTATGTTTTCTTTCCCTCGTTCTATAACTGTGTTTGTTTTGGTACTCATTCCTCTCTTCTCTTGATGTCTACTTTATCTTTTCTCCTGGATTCACCCTGTACATCACTGTCTTGCTCCCCCAAGGCCTTATGCTCCTGACATCACCTAAAAGGGGCTGCCCACAAGTCAAGGATGTCAGGGATCAGTGAAATATGGGATGAAATTTTTCACCAGTGAAATATGATGAGGCATCCTATCACTAGAGAGGCCCCCAAAAGCCTGGAAGAACCAAGATAGATGCTTTACCCCTGTTAGGCTGAAGGCGGATTTTACACCTCTCCTGGGGCTGGTTTCTCATTCGTATTTGTTTCTGAGTCAGGATTTGATCCAAGACTTGTTTTCATTGCAGTTTAATACATTTGTGAAAGTGGAACTGTATTTCACAAGCTCCTAGCTACCAGAGTTCAGGATCATAGTGATAAGCATCTTGGCCTGGGTAGTTGGAAACACGTGCAGAGGAGTAGGGCAGGAGACCATCTAAATTGCTTCTGAGGAAGATGAGAGGAAGTTAGGGGGCCACGTAAGCCCAGATGTGTCATTCCCTATACCACATCCCCCCACAGGGGACACAGATCCCACAGGTGTCTTAGGCTGGCCTGGGGTGCTGAGTTATTGCCTCGATGAACTAATTCCAACACAAACTCTTCATGGGGAGCTTGGCAATGGTTATTACCTCATGGAGGAGCTGAGCAGCTTCCAGAGCTTCAAGGGGGCCTTGAAGCATCCCAGGAAGACAGGGTACCCCAAACTTGAATATCTACAAATGGTCTGTAGCACTATTTTTTTCCAGTACTGGAGACTGAACCCAAGGCATTCAATTTAGCTACATCCCCTGCATTAGTCAGTTTTCCTGCCTCTAGGTAGTAATACCCAACACCTACAATAAAGGATACAGGTTCATTTTGAGTTTCAGTTTCAGGGCTTCAGCAGTTTTCTGCAGGGCAGAAACATCATTGTGAAAGAGGATGGCAAGGCAAAGCTGCTTAATTCATGGCAGCAGTAGAACATGGAAACAGCAACAGAGAAAAAGACACAAGGAATCAGATATAGGGCCCAAGACCATCCCCTATACCCCACCCAGACATATCCAGAAACCTGTTCCACCAGTCCCCTGTGTGTCTCCTAAACCAGCCAAGTTGCCATAGTCAAACTTAAGTGCCATATAGGCTAAATGCATATAAGCAAGAGTCTAAAGGTACTGAAAACCAAAGCCTTTTACCTTTGCTCCAACCCCTTTGCCTGAGGGAGAGAGACCTGATATTCTGCTGCCTTCCCTCTTCTCTTTTTAAGTCTTATAGAGCTAAAATAAGAACCAAATGATGTCTTGGGGTGACACACGAAGAGAAACCACCTGCCCAGAGGATACTTGAAGCTATTCCAGCATGGAAGGAAAAATGACTTTGCTGTCTTTTACTTGGAAGAGTAAGGTTAATAAAATTTATTTAGTGGTAGAAATCTTACTGATTTTTCATCTTCCTCATTTCTGAGGGCACGCACACAGATACATACACAAACACACACACATATGTATGTTTGAATGCATACTCAAAATTACGCAGTTTGTCATGTCTTCACCCATTTCTGAAGGTTCTTTTATCTTTATATCTATATGTAACTCTTCTTTAGTCATTTTCAGAGCATCAAAAATAATTGAGTATGTACATTAACAACAAATATAAGAGAGTAAAAGGGGACATAAAAAGGGGAGATGCCAAGATACAAATGACAACTAGACATGAACATTTTAGTTCTCTTATAACCTCACTCTCTTAACTATACTAGCCATGCTATACACTCATTCTAAGCAGTTTATAATTCTTCTTCCCGCAAAACATTCTGGTACATGGTGCAGAGCTATTTCTGAGTCCAGCTAGTGATACCTTCATATCCTGAGGAGAATAGGTTGATGGTGTGTGGCGTGCCTTTTCTAGCTTGTATAATTCAAACACTATTCCTGCTCTGCTCACTCATGTGAACATTTAATTCTTCCTAGAATCTTATAAGCCTTCAACAATATCTTGGAAACTATGGTGATAGAGCACCTTCAGATACATATATATATATATGAACAGAAAGTTGGATATCTTTCTCGGTGATTGTGCATCTGTCTCTGTCTCTCTGTCTCTCTGTCTCTCTGTCTCTCTCTCTCTGTGTCTCTCTGTCTCTGTCTCTCTCTCTCTCTCTCTCTCACTCTCGCTCTCTCTGTTTCTCTCAACACACACATAGGCACACACAAGATGCATGGATACATGTTGGTTTACTTTGGGTGGAGGTTTTCTTTATATAAATGAAACAATTTAAATAAATAAATGGAACAATTTAAATAAAGATATCCTATCTTCATCCCCTTATGTATTTCAGTATTGCACTGCTAATGCTTTTTTTTTTCCTTTGAGTCTCTGTATTTCCCAAGAACTTCTAGGGCTGTTGGAACCCTTTGTAGTAAGGCTGATTTCCCAGAGCTATATCTTTCTAAGGATGATTGTCTTCTGGTTCCCTATAGCCAAAATTTTTCTCAGTCCCTGCTGAATAGAATTAATTTTAATCTTGAGCCTTGACTCAAGGCAAAGAGAAAAATGTAAAAAAAAAAAATGGAGAAAGTGATATCTCTGTTTCAGGGCCAGACCATGTGACTGTTCTACGCTGCCAGTCCCTGTGAGAATGTCATGCCATTTCTTCTATGTTCCATCAATTTTAAGAACTCTAAGCCAGCATAAAATTAGAAACAGGTTTATTATAAATTTGGGATAATACTGCTCTCAGAGGGGAAACATTTCAACTATTGGAAATATAATTTATAGTTTCTTCATTTGAAACTGTATGACTGATTCTTATGTATTTCTCTCCCATCTTGCTGGGCATTTTTGTGTGATTTCACATAATGCCTTTTCTTTGCTGTGAGGACCCAAAACTGCACCTTACAAGTTTGTGATCGCTGTCTCTCTAGCAAGTAAAAAAAAAAAAGCCTGAGGCTTTTTCAAAAAGAAACAAGTGTAAAGCTGTTAGTCTGATTCTAACTTTTGCTGTATTTCTCCTGAGAATGCCTCCATAGCAAATGCAACAGTCTCCTCCCTGGAATGTCTCAGGATGCAAGATAAAATAGTTCATTTCATACCAGCATCCAAAGCTTTTAAAGCTTCCTTACAGTGTGGGCAATTAGTTGAGGCCAGGGCAAAGGAAGCAGGGAGCTGGACTGCCTTCATAAAGCTCTAGCAGTGAACACAGACATTAGAATCAGCACTTCAGTGTTACTGAGGATTCTCAGAGCTTACTTCAGACCTACTGCCCTACCAGTTCCGGAGATGGGTCTGAAAGCTTCCTTTTTAAGCACTTCCCTTGGTAATTTTTTCTAGTTTTGGAGTCACAGCTTTACAAAAGTATTGAGGGTGACCTAAACATGTAAATGGACAGGTAGATCTTGAGATGGTAATTATTGAAAATAATTGAAGAGTCCAGATCATAGAATGTTACTTCTGCAATATACATTCATTATACTCTACTATAATCTCAATTTTGAAAATAACAAATACAACATGTCAGTGACAGATGCAGTTTATCCGACTTTTATGTTAGAGATTGTTCCTATGTACTAGGGATAAACTCTTTTTATATAGCATGGATTAGCAAATGTTTTCAGCTTTGCAGGCCATATACTTTCTGTTTCAATTAAGCTCTGGCATCAAATGAGAAAGCAGTATAGACAGTGAATAAATGGTTAGGCATGTGTCCCACTAAACCATGATTTATGACTACGGAAATTTTAACTTTGTATCACTTTCATGTGTCACATTTTCTTGCTATTGTTTTAAACATTTTAAAATACAAAACCCATTCTTAGCTTGCGCTGTACAAATTCAGAGGGCAGCTAAAATTTGACCTGTGAGATATAGATTGCCAATCCTTGCTATGGGCTTCTTTTGATTTTAAGTTAAACTTGGAAAAAATAAACAGCAATGTGATATGATATATGATAATATCTATATCTATATATATGTATATCCTTATTCAGAAAGACATTTGTGTTAAATCTCTAATCTTATATTTTTCAAATGACTCATCAGAGCTTCTAGAGAAATCTATTCAGAGTCCAAGAGGTTAAAAACTCTTAGAGATGGATATAGAGGAAAGATTATTAAAATTTTTTTTGCATTTAATGAGTATGTACTATGTCTTGGAACTCTTTATTCAAAAATAGGGAACTAGAGTATCTAAACATACTAAGCATTAGCACAAAGAGCAACTTTAAATCATTATTAAGTAATTTTCATCAATATGGTAGTAGTTTCCCAAATAGTTGCATCTCCTTTACTTTTTAGTATTGCATTATTCTGTTTTGTCATATCTTCCAAACACAGTGCTATACATATAATTGTTATACAACTAAATTCTTTACTAAGCTTTATACTTAAAGGAGCTGGTAAACATTAAGAAGGACTTAACAACAGAGAGCCATTCTTCCTATAATTAAGGCTGTCTGTTTCTCTTTCTCTGTCTCTCTCTCTCTGTGTCTCTCTCTCTCGCTCTCTCTCTTTCTCTGTCTCTGTCTCTGTCTCTCTCACATGCAAACATGCACACTGACACAAATGCAAACTCAAATTCAGCTCTTTATGAAGAACTCAGGGGATGTCATGTGGTCTCCTGATATTACTTGGCTGTTCATTTATGACTATCAGTGTTTGGACATATATAGCAATCATACATTTTCTATCCCTTTAAATGATTTGATTTAAATTTATCCCTTGAGTTTATTGCACTGATTTATCCTTCTGGAAACTATTTGGATGGTTTTTAAGGTACGTGCTAGGTGACACTGTTGTCCCTGAACTTGGCTCATTAGCTGCTACAATGGAGCATTCATATTCTTTTCAAGATGTATAAAAGGATAATGCTATTGAACAGAATTTTGTTTATTGAAGGTTGTCTCATATATTTTTGTATTTTGGGGTGTATGAAACATTTTCCTGAATTAATATTTAACTAGCTAATATAGAATATGCACAAATATCACATAATCAAAAATTCTGCTTTCTATATTTAAATTACCACTTAAACAATTTTAGGAATCCATGTCTTGGATTATAATTTAGGAAATTTGATGTTCTCTTTTCCAGAAAAGGTAGACTAAGTCTGTATAGTATTTATTAAATATAATTAAATTAGAACTTTATTAATAAAACAAATTGATAAACTTAATTACCTTATAACTTTCCTTTGGCCAAATTTCATTTTAAATGTGTCTCAAGATTATTGTCTTGAACTTTAGAGAAAAATATATTTTTGCTAATGTAGGGAATAATTCCATGATCCTCTTAACCATATTCCAACCAAGTACCTTTTTGGGAGAGACTAGAACTCAGGACCTTGCTCTTGCCAGACAGGCATTGTGCCAATGACCTACATCACCAGTCTCAACCACATACTTTATTCTCCAACTGGTCCTGAAAACATTCATAGACATATACTCTTCTTTTTTCCAAATGATTTTCATCTTTCCATTGCTTTATGATATTCCCACTTTGACTGCTTGATATAGAGATAGATACATGTTTTTTGGTGACCATTTCTTGGACTAGGTGAATAGGAAGAGCAACTCCTGACTCTCTTGGAATTTCATTTTCTTTTGATTAATGTGCATCCATTCTAACTACGCCCTAACCAATGTTTATCCAACCCCTCCTTAATATATACATAATATGTAGCCAGTGCTCCCATTTCCCATTGTAAGGACAAATAACTATTATCTATAACAGGACACAAAGTTGTCCACATTGATACTCTATTAGATATAGAAAGAGTTGAACAAAATGTTTTCATTGTATCTGATGTGCATAATGTATCTTGATAACATGCCCAAACCAGAATCTAAAGCCTAGAACTAGTGTTCTAAAATTGCCAAGACTGTTGGTTTAAGGAAAACAAACCATGTTTTGAGTCTTTAAAAAGGATGAAAGTTTATTGCTGTATTATCAGGAACATCCACTCACTCTTTTTTGAACACAAAAGCTTTTCTATACCTTGCTACTTTGTACTCTTATACTTACTTACGCATTTATTCTCAGATATGTAGAAAGCCAGGAAACTACCTCTTAACATGATAATTTCATGCTGTCTCAAAATGAAGTATTTTAGTGAGCACATTTCAGGATTAACCAACCTAAATAACCTTTTATGTCTGTCCTGACTTCCAGCAATGAGTGATTTGATTTCTAGAATTATCTGAGGCCGTTCATTATGCTGCTACAATCCTGGTAGCATTTTCTTCCTTCTCTTTTTGTTCCCCATGGTTAAGATTTGCTTGATTTCTCCTATGACCTCCATGACCAGCTCATTACCTTCCTTTTTGCCTCAGGACTTCTCCACGCTGTCCTGCCTGGGGTCTTCCTGTGGTCTCCTCTGCCCTCCCCAGCGCATCAGGTTAAACACTGTTGTCTGAGAGGCATCACCCAGTTTGCCTTCATGTGAAACAATCTGTGAAAACAATTTGGAGTGCTTGACTTTATTCACCTTGAAATTCCAAAATTTTTGACCAGAAATTTAAAACTGTATCAGCATACATTATGTAAAGATATTGATATAATTAGGTTTAGCCTTCCAAAAACTGATACTATTTTAAATTAGTACACAAGGAAAGGGAGAATAAGGAGATTTGAAAACCTAGCAATTTATTGAATATATTCCAAGACCTCCTGCTTAGACTTTCCCAATTATCATCTGAAAAACTGGGTCATTATTGGCTTCATCAGGCATGAATCAGCAAGTTTAAAAGTTCATTTAACATTACCTCAAATGAACCCAAAGACTTATACTATCTATGTATATTATATATATAAAACATAGTGAGCCATTTAATCATATCTGTATCTAATTTCACATCAAGACTCACATGCTAGTGAGAATAGTTATCTATTTTAGTGTTACTCATTTCGTACTTACTCCAAACATTTAGATAAATTAAGCCAGAGTTGTGTAATATGCGACATCTGAATTTGTGACCTCCTCCTTTCCCTAGCAATGTCTTCTATTATTGTCTATCTGATTCCTCAGACTTATTCCCTTAAGTACCATTCCGACTGCGTGAAGGCTGAGAAATCCCTTAGGTGTTAATTGAGAATTAAGACATTAGCTGATAAAAGGTATAACTGCTTGCATTAATATTTGCATTGCAAAAAGAGTCTTAATGGGAAAATAATTAAGCTTTAAAGATTGGTATCTTTGAGGCAATTTATCCCGCCTGGCAACCTGTCAAATCTCTCCACACAGCTTCTGCTTGGTATAATCTTCCTTCCCTATACTTCAGGGTGACCACATGTGATCCCAGTATAACTCTGCAGGCAGCTACAAAAGTGGGAGGTGGGAGGGCTCTGAGTCCTACAGGGTGCAAAGAAACTTTAAATTTCTCAACCATTTACAAATTAACGTATTCTTAGGTATCTTCCAACATTTGCAAAAGACAGCACTCATCTATCTGTCATTCTTTGTGTTAAGAGCTTATCCAATCATTAAAGGTGCTCTGAAACAAAACTCATGCATAATGGAGCAATAAAAGGTGATCTGTATTTTCTTGTCCAACTTTGCCTGTATGTGACTTACCTACTTTTAGTGATTTGTGGATATGAAAACCTAGTGATTCTATTAAGCAACACAAAGTGAACTATAGGGTAGGAAGGAAAGAAAAGAGTGACTGATAGTTGGGACACAATCTTAGTTTGTGGTTCTGAGTAGGCCAGAAAACAACTATCATTGGCTCTTATAAGAAGCCTAATGTCTCAAGGGAGACACAGAAAGAGAACTGAGTGACTGACAATATGACGTAAAGTTTCAAAATGTAGAATACTTAGCAGCTATGTGATGGGAGAATTCTTCTTTTGCTTCATTTGCAAAGAAAGAGGAAAAATAACCATGTACATGTTGATAAACTAGCATATGTAAGCAGCCCAAGTGATAGCTACAAAGTAGTACCCAACAAATACAGGCTGAATTGTTAGCTCAGCCACGAGACCTTCATTCAATACAGAATGTTAGTCCCCTTAGTTTTCCTTTAATCTCTCCTGACCAAAACTGAATTGATCACTAATCCCAGGCCAAGTTAACCCTGGTGAGCTAGAGCTAATTGAATTCCTTTGAGAGAAGAAAAAGATGTTTGCATAGATATCAGACTACTAAGGTCAACCGGATTGTTAGCAAATATAGGAATGCGTGAACATCACCTGGGGACTTTGTAAACTCATGGATTCCTGGGCCTTATCCTTGGAGATTCTGACACAGCAAGTCTATGAAGGGCCCAGGGATCTGCATGTATGAGCATCCCATAATATGACTGCTATAATAGTTCATTCATGGATCAAACTGGAAAAGATGCTAATAGGAACCTGAGATAAGCTAATCACTATATGTAGGGAGTATATTTGCATACTTTTCTATAGTAAATGCAAAGGGGAAAATACACTGATTCACAAGCTTTAAAAAAGAGGTAGCAAGAGTTTCAAAAGCCATCTGAAGAGACATTTTTTCTGCAAATATTAGAAGCATAAGGTCCTTTAATAAAAGGTGCTTAGTAATGTGCTAGACTGTATTTGACTGAAGTTTATGAAATGCATAGAAAATGTATTGAGAGTAAAGTTTTTAACTGCTTATAGAAAAACTCTGGTATCACTTCAGTTAAGCCATTTCTAGGAAATGCTGAAATAATTATGGTCCAAATAGCTTGCATTCTAAATACATGATCCTTGGATAGAATCCAGAGACGTAAATAAATGGATAATAGCATCTGAGTAGATATGCCTTGTAATTATCAAGCATCTAAAACAAGCATTTGGCAGATCTTAGGTTGAAATCCATTAGCAGTTGAATCTCCAAACTGTTATTCTGTGGGTGACTGTGCAGGGATGCAGGGACCAGCTTTCCAGGCAGACTGGCCAGCTACCCAGCCTAAGATGAAACGGCTTCAACTCAGGGCTGAGATATTATACAACAATGTTTTTCCATGATATAAATAAATGATTGAGCACATTTAAGTGCTTGGTTAAGGTCCAAGGTTCTGTGCTGTATAACAGGGGAAATTTTTGTCTGATAGGCATTAGTTATCACCTTCTGTCTCCATGCATAAAAGGCCACTAGGATTCCTTTCTTCTTTCACAGATGAATTTTGTGAATTGTGTCTACCCTCACCTCAAATCTCTTCCCCTTTCCTGGAAAACTCATACTTTCTATTATTAAGGAGATTCATGTTGGGATCATTCTCAGTGTTGAGATTGAAAAGGACATGCCTATAAGGCACAGAGGTTTCTTGGGAATGGTACTGCATCAAGGGTAATAGGTGGTAAATCAGTGATAGAAACACAGGACATACGTTCAACGCTGTAGGAAAGCTGAGAGTGACAACTAAATAGTGGATTGAATTCATGGTTCGGCCCATTGTCAGCTCTTGCTGGGAACTGGAGTGAAATCTGATTGCCGGTGCTGAGGACCAAAGCACTATCCACTAAAGTGTACCACAGAGTGAAGAGTAGGTAAGAAGAACGAATTCGAATGTGCAGACTAGTACCGCCATCCTCAGGGTCCACAGAGGAGAAAGAACTTCTAGCAATCAGCCGGGCTCCAGTCTGACTGCTTCGGGCTGAGTGAATAGGGCCCGTAGTCACAATTCTGAGCAGTGCGGGAAGCAGGTAGGAACAGACCGTGGGTGTATAGTTCTTAAACCCCTTATTTGCCACTTACTTAGAAAATCACTCTAATCTAATATAATATCAACTTGCTTGCTACTATTGTTCCTGTCACTTGGAATTGCTATTTTATTTCCCTATTAATTGTCTTTCCTTATGCCAGAAATAGAAAAATCTCAGAGATTTTCTTTTTGATTATGAGGAACTTGCCCCTAGGATACAGCTACCGGGATGTGTATATCTTATTCCTGTACTGAAAGTATTCAGTCTAATGCTATTTTTAAAAAATCTTTAACTATAAAAGAAATATACAATAAGTGTCAAAAATTCAAGTAGCATAAATTGAGGAGAAATTCTCTGACCACTCTTCTGACATTACTGATCCAGGAACTTGGATAAAAGGCAATTAATAATAATGCATATATAAATAAATGTATTAAAATTTTATATAATAAATATATGCATTTTGTGTGTATATAGCATTTTTAACATGAAAGAATGTGCTATTCACAGTATTCTATAATCAGCATCTCCGTTATGGCTAGAAAACATAGCATTATACTATGAGTTAAATTTTCTTTAATGTCCTAACTTACTTAAACATCAATGATACAAATATTAATGTAACAAATAGTATAACAATGTTAAATATATTGTGAAAATCTTTTCCTTATTTGGCCTTATGATGTTTCCAACTATATAGCATCTCTAGAAAATACAGATTAGTTTTGTTTATAAATTTTTATGTAACATTCATATCATGTTTGTTCTGCTGTATTTCTTTTACATAACATTCTATTTGGGTGGCTACTCGTGGTATCACTGTATAGCTGTCATTTTCTTGGCTGTATAATATTCCATCATATTAATGTACCATAATTTATTTAATCTATTCACAATGTGGGTGTTTCCAGTGCACCTGTGAACATCACTACACCCAGTAGTGGAATGTCTGGATTATATGCATGCCTTCAGTTTTATTAGATAATTGTCAGACTTTCCCAAAACAGCAGATCATTTTACTAGCTCTGAAAATTCACCTTTTTAAAGAATTTGACACTTTTATGTCATTTACACCATAAACACATTTCTATCTTATTATTTTTGTATTAGCTGTGTTGACCAAAGTTTATGACCTGGAGAAAAAAATTTTGAGGTCAAAATAGTAAGTCTTTCTTTGTTTATAGGTTCTTGTTTCATTCCTTATTTAAAAAGGCATTCTTCTCTTCAGTATTATCACTATTGTCTTGACTTTTCATTTAGTGCTTTTATAGTTAATGTTTAATTTTGCAACTTTTTTCTATCTGAATGTATTTTGCTGTATATTCTGAGGGTATTTGTTTTCAAATTAGGGTAGAGTATTGTTTCACATGATTTCAACAATAAGAGAAAGAACAATTGAATAAGCAGCTATTTATGCCATTAACACACAACTGTTGTTTTCTAAATATTACTAACATAAGTTAGATTATGGCTAAAAGGACTTTACTGGCTAGAAAGAAAAGCAGATAAATTGTCAGAATAAGGAACGTAAAATTTAAGGGGAAAAATTGGTGCACTAATATATAACCTAGATAAGGTAACTTCTAGGAACAAACCAAGATCGTAAATATTTATCTCTCTACTTACTCCATAAATCCAGTATAAATACAATCAAACTAACACTTTTTTGTTTAAAAATTTTTTAATATTCATATTTTCAATATAATGAATATATTTATTGTGAGGAACTGACACACTTTGCACTATTTTCTTTGTTTTGTATGTAATTCTAGAATTAATAAGAAATACATTTATGCTGGAATCAATCAGGTAAATTCTGAGAAATGATTGCTCATATCAGTACTGAAAATATTACAAAGCTATGGTAAGTATAATGTGAAAATATTGACACAGGAATAGATAAAAAAAATAAAAAACGAACAAAATCAAAAGAAGATCAAATTGTGAGTAGGAGAAGCATCTAAAATCACTGAGGAAAATACAATGAATAGTGTGAAAACTATTAGACAAAGTTCAGACTTTATTCCCGAAAGCTTCAAACTATCTCTTTTATTTCCATGTGAAAAAAAGGTCAAAGTCTGGCAGAGCAGTTTGGTTGCATTGACCCCCGATGAGAATGCAAGCTCCATGAGAGTAAAAAGCAGAATTTTTTTCTACTTCCTCTATTTCTTAAACTTCCTGTGTAAATTATTGGCTGCTACATGGTAGCAACAGGTATCTGTCAAATGGCTATAATTATACTAAGAAGCTATACTCTACTGTCTAGACTGTAACTAACTTGCACATGCATTTTTAAGTATTTACACCTTTTCATATTAAAAGCTTATATTTTGAAATGTTAATCTTACTCAGCATTCAGAGGTATCACTTTCCATTCCTCCACTCCCTTCCCATGGTTAATTTTATCTTTGGCCTGTGGCTATCTTCCTTAGATTTTACAGACTCCGGGAAATAAATTATTGCTAAAGAAATAAAGTGTAAAATTAAATTGTATTCCTCATTTGTATTCCTGTGCTGAGACAGACTCTCCCTTGGAGTATCCTTTAAGTGTTCAAATACAGCAGGAGCAAAAACTCATTTTGTCCCTCTGCTCTCCCCACATTAAAACATCATCTAGTGCACAAACCAGTCAGGCTGAGACCTCTGGCGTCAGTGTTCTCCTTCACTTGCCATTTTAGAAAGATGTCTGTGCCCTCTCCCTTGTGTCCACACACCAGGCTGAGACAGTCCTGTGAACTTTCTCCATTTCAACTGTTGAAACCTCTGTGGTGCCCTTTGCGTCTTCCTTTGTTTTCATTTAAAGAGTAAGGAAAACATCGTCCTGTAGGGCTTTTTAAATGAAGTGACTTGTCAAGTCAGAGACTGTAACAGTAATCTGAAAGACAGTAAATTTAGTGACCCTCCCTCGCACTGACAGCCTGTCAAGCACTTGAAACATAAATAGCGGTGGAGACAAATCGCTGCTGTTTTCCTATTAAGCTTTGGCCCACTGGCCTCATAGCCTACCAGGAGCATGTGGGCCCGCCCAGGAGAGTGACTGCTTTCAAGAGTAGGCAGGAGCTCTCATTTGCTCCGTCTGCCTGGAGGTGACTCCTAAAACTAGAGCTGGACTCCTTCCCCCACTATGATCCGTCTGCTTCACAGAAAAGCTAAACCCCTGGGCCAGCACTCAGGACTACACTTAAGCCAAAGCCTGCAACACAAAATGAATGTTGATAGGCTAATTCCTAACTCACACAGTTTCATCTAAGATCAGGAGGCCAATGGCCGCATACAGCCTGTATTATCGTTGTGTCAACTTCTCAGCTACCCCCAAAGGGCTGCTCACTTTACATTCAATGAAGACATTACAGGAACAACATTTAGTGTATACCTAAACCATTTCTTTTTCTGCCTTATCCTCAATCCTTACCCCAACCTTTTTATTACTTACATATTGAGTTTAAGTGAGAACAGTTCTCCAAATTGGTTCTAATTGTTCATTGAGAAGTAGGCTTACCTGGTTCTGCAGAAGTGGAGCTAAGATTATGAAGTGAACCCAAATGAGGTGACTACAATATCAGGATGTGTAAAGAAAGAGTATAGTGCAAAGTATAACTATTATTATTTGTTTTAATTACATTTCAAAGGCTTTTCAAGCAACCACAAAACCCTGCCTAGCAATCTTTCCACAGAGCAATTGTCCTACTGAGTTTAACACACTTGCTTACAAAATGCCAATTGATTTATGTGGTGCTTGAAAACAGTAACTGCTGCTCTCATCTCTCTTTGTGTTTAATCCTCAGCTGTGGTACAGTCACTAATCACAGATCAGGCACGAGCCCTGTAGTTCTGATGACAATGGTAAAAGAGCATGGTTGTTAGGCCTCTGTCCAGCAAGTCAAATCCTTGCCTTGCTTCCCTGTTAGGAAGTGGTCTATAAACAATCAGCATCTGTAGGAATTCTTCTATTGTATTCTCTTGTATTTTCTTCTTTTTTCCATTTTACTTGTTTGTCTCTCCTATACCCCACATGCTTGAATAATAAAAGTGAAGTAGTCCAGTGAATGCTTTCTTTATGACATGATGTTTATGTTCCAAAATATTGAGATTGGCTTATGCACAAAGAGGTATTTACCTCACACTTTTGGAGGCTGAAATTCCATAGCATTGCAATGGCTCTGATGAGAACTCCTCTTACATCAGGTCATGGTGGATGGTATAATAGGGGAAGTAGATACGAAAGGGTTAGATCTCTCCATGAAACGGGATGCAAGATAGAGAGGAGGCATCAATCTTTCTCTTTCATAAAAACCTTCTGGAGAAAACTAACGAGGGTTCCACAAACAAACACATAAATCTCTTCCACAGGCAATGTCCCCAGCAACCCACTTAGTTCCCATTAGGTCCCATCTCTTACAGGTTCCATACTACCTCCCAACGCCACCACTCTGGAGACCAAGCATCCAACAGGGATCCTTGAGGGACACCCTCAAACCATATCTAAGCCACAGAAATGATGCCTTGAGTGAATGTGGTACAGCCTTTGTCCGAGTGATCTGAATTACCATTGATGTATAAATTACATGTTTAAATCTACATTTATCACTAATCTTTTATCAACTGTGTATTTCTAAGCATCTATAAAAGATATTTCACAGGATTTCCCAAAAGAACTCAAAAACAATGTTATCAAGAATGGAAGTCACTCCAAAATAAGCACTCTTTAATTTCCCAAGTGTACTAACTATATTCACATTAATGAAGTCATAACTTCCAACCAACATGCTTCATTTAGCATATATTTCTTCACACTTGAGAAAGTCCAAGTTGGACACAGGAAACCCCAGGGCAGGAAAATGTTGAAGTATGTGGTCCACATTTCCATGTATTATAGGAAACATTGTCATTCTCACCCACTGAGCCCAGATTTCTCCACGTCATCCTCCAGGCATCCACTATCAATTATACAATGTTGGTGATATTTTTCAATGCACTTGAATATTACATCACCACTTTTCTAGAAATACACAGGAAGGATTATGGCAATATCTGTTATAACTCAGTGTCAAGAAACTGGCACCAACAGTAAATGATGTTAATAAACAAAGGTCTTCAAAC